>JAMKCH010038212.1:0-101427 GCA_023653785.1 Ophioderma brevispina | reverse complement strand
TAATTGAGGTACGCAACCTCCACCTCTAGAAGATGCTTATGTATCTGCGACAGACAATATGAAACAGTGATTCCATTTAGGAGACATCCCTTTTTGGGAGTAAGGTTACCACCCGCTGGAGATTAAAAATCCAAACATCAAAATAATTTGGGACCACTGGGAATAGCTTAGATGGTCTCTTTCTATTGGCATCAACATAAGTAGAAACCTCCAGAATATGACGTCACTATGATGTCAAAATTCCAAGTAGGTCGAAATACTGGATAGTGGTGTCACGGATAAATGGATACTTGTCGATTTGTTGACTTACCAACATAGCACTAAAATTCTCTGTTGAATAAGCAACCTATCCGTTGGCCATCATTTAGAATCCAAAATCTGATATTCCGAGGTTTTTCTTTTCGTTTCTACACTGCGGTCTATGGAAATTGTCAATTTTTTGCTGCCTTTTGGACTACGGACCACATCCCCAATCCATAACATTACAACATGCTCTTTAATTACCAATATGTTAACTATCAAAATTAGCAGAAGAGTTTAATTTAAAACTGCAAATACAAGTATGAATTAAATTTCAAAGAGAATTATAAAATCACTAATAAATAAAAAAAATAACAGAATAATAAAATAAAGTAAATAATTAGAAACAAATAATAAAACATTCTAAACCCGACGACTCTTAATGCGACCAGTACTCGAACCTATGTAGATAATCACCAATCGACAAATTTAACCATACATACATATACACTAACATACCTGTCGTCTGAAGATCTGCACCGCTAGCCACAGCGTACTCTCGGATTCGGTCTGCTTTTAAGTAACCAGTACCTTTCAATTAAAGTACGAGTAGCATATCTGTCGCCTTGGGACGCTACATCACAGTACCACAGGGTCCTAGGACTACCCAGCAAGGTTAGGGTCCTTGGACACTACATCACAGTATCACAGGGTCCTAGGACTTTGCGTCATTGCACAGAGTCCGAGGACGCTTCCTAAGAGGACCTTGAATTTTGCTCTATAGTTGCAACGAATTTGAGAGTCCCCCAAAATTCAGAGTCCGGGTCAACCACTAAGTAAAAGTACCTTTAGGTTTCAGAAGCTCTGTGTCCTAGGACACACATTTTCTGAATCATGATTAAGATTTCGAGACTGGGCGTCTACGGACGCCCAGTCGCCGAAACCTAGAGTCCGAGGAACTTCTGGATATGTAGGACTCTTAAGTTCCTCACACCGGTGTGCAGAGTTTTTATTTTCTACTACGGATAGTGAATGACACGAACACGGTGAGAGAACAGTTTTTAATGCAAACAATAAAAACAAAATTGATGCTATCATCCATTGATGAAACTTGGGCGCTAGGTATAGATACGAAGTTGACCAGAAAACCGTGATTGCTTCCATTTTAATGCCAGGATTAAATTGTGCGCGTGACGGTCCCGATAGTGTTAGGTGTTTGCTACAACTCTAATCAAAGAGTGTGGTTTAAATTCAGGGTTTTTGTACCACTCTATTTCTTAAACCGATTGATTGACTTTAATCGGTGGTCATTTTAATTTGTTTATGAAAACCACGTGTAAACGGCACACTTTGGGCGAGATGTTCGAGTCTGGAAACGCTTTTGCTCGCTGAACATTGGTTTTTTCCCGTCCTCGTCTATGATTTGATTACACAGACAGACCGTAGCTCTATTTTCAATAAACTTTTTATTAGTCCATGCAGCAACGGTTCAATATGTTTGGGATTCTTGCCATACAGTCTCGTATATTCTCATAGTGTATTCACTCGCATTTCAGGCCTCCCTAAACTCCTCCTTGGAGAACTATATTTTACAATTTGGTTTAAATAAGACAAGGATCTCCGTCAATTGTGGTATCGTAATTCAGCGCAGAAAAAAACTTTTTATTGTACTCTTAAGTCAAAACTTGCTATTTGTTTATGACCGTTCGTGTACGCCTCAGGTCAGAATACCTTTCAAACACAAATAAACGAGCCTTGTGGCACAAGTAATCTGAATTTTATATAATCTAATATAACCGATTGTAATGATTTGTAATGGTTCAAAAATTGGTATGTCCAAAACATCATTAATATATAGTAAAATTACACATTAACACAATCTGTTTAAATCTTATTGTCCTCAAGAATTTCCACTAATGTCCACAAGAGCGTTGCAGTTCAACGTGATATGTCCTCGCAGCGAAGGCTCCAAAAATGACGCCTGTAAAGTCACAATTATAAATCCTCAGGTAATATTCCATTTAAATCTTCTTTAGTCCTGAAGGGAACTTTTGTCCAGCAGTTCAATACGTCAAGGTTAAATTAAGTCCCTCGACGATAATAAATCCACAGTATAAACAAGATAATCACCACGATTTCTATCGGTCCCAATTTGGAATCTTATTTTGATTCCCATCACTTTCGGCTACAGACACAGTATAAGAATTACAGCAACCCTGCTCACATGGAATTATAAATCCGGCACTGTGTGGAGCATTATCACCATTATTGTAGATAAACTAGCTCTACCAATACTGCATAGCTCATGCAACTGCTGACGCGAGACTTACTCAAATCTCCAATATATACGACTTCACAAAGATCCCATCTAAATAGACATTACAACGCATACTGCATAAACTAACCTTACACTAGCTGACCAATCGGAATTCATCACCCGAATTACATCCTTCATAATATAACTTGTGGGGGATTTCCCTAGATTTTGCAATGTTCTGATCTCAAAGCATAAACAAGCTGACTCAGTTACTTAAGTTTACATCTTGGGGAATCCCCACTTCCCTTATTGTGCATCTATCTAACAGGTGGCTCCTGCATAAACAACTCTAGGGAATCCCCTTTTCTCTCTTTTATAGTAAACAAAATACTTTTCCCTTGAGTAATCTTTCTCAAATAAAATTGAGAAAATAATATTTTTAAAAGTTTAATCAGAAAATGAGGCCATATAACACTATTGCCATACATAAAGGCTCTTATGAATTTAGCAAGTTAAGGCCCCAATACAAATTATGAAAATGGCAGTATTAAAAAAAATCCTGTCAAACAAAACAAGTCATATCTTCCAGCCAGGCATGGAACAATTAGATAATTTTATCATGTCAATGTTTAATACTAACAAAACCATTTATCTTTTTTGGAGTCAAAGTATTAAAAAAAACACGTAAAGTATGTGTTCCTTACACAGAGTTGCACAAAGTGCGGGAGTTGCGAACACCGATCCTGGCAAAAAAGGAGCAGAATTGGAGTAAAATGCCAAAAAGATAAACAAAGTCGGGTAAAGGTGGGGTAAATAGGTGAAAAAATACCAAATGAAATAAAATCCTATGCTGTTTCAAATGTTTCATACTAGGGAAAGTTAGATGAAGTTCCAAATGTAATGGTTACTGTGATGAACACTAGTTAACATATCGTAATTTGATTTTGCCTAAGCCTACAAGTGCAAGTGTAGGAGGGAAAATGTTAAGCTCAAAATCTTGCTTCGTGAGAAGAAAAAATGTGCAATCCTGGTTCCCCATCTTTTGTAGGAATGAAGAATTTTAAAAAATTTTGAAAAAGAGGCACACATTGCAGTATAATGACATTGTTTTTGGATTGAACCTGGATGGCTTTTCATGTATATACAAATTCTGAAATCATAGGGGAACGTCGTCAACATCGTGGACGTGGATTCATTTCTTGAATTGGTGAAAGAACGCTCACACCGGATTTACATCAAAAGCAAAGAAGTGCCGAAAGAGTCTTGATTTCACATCAGGGGAAATATGATCTTAAAAACTCCCGCAAATCACCCTTTTGTAGCTGTTTAATTACATTCTTCTAAAAACATGGTATTTTGTATAATTACAGCCTAGGTATATACCATGGACAAAATGAACCTTTTAACCTATTAAGGATTTTTTTTATTTTAGTCATAAGTCCTCTCCGTGGCCATTCCGATGAGTAGCAATGTGGACTATCATGATGATACCAAAAACGGCCCATGGAGGGTTCAGGATACAGGCACTAAAACAAATATATTTGGTGACGCACAAACCACAAGCAAGCAAGATAAGACTTCTTCCTTATGTCGAAAGTGTTGTTCTCTATCACAAATAATTACGCTATACATATACCAAACCAGAAACGATAGAGGGAGACATTATTGGAAGTTGAACGGTTCGCTGTTATCTGACATTGTTCGTGTTCAGTTGGTCAAAGAGAAACTCTCAATCACGAAACAACATGGAGCGTCTCCCTGTCATTTGGATGTGATTGGTTAAATTTCAATCAATGAATTCAATTTAATGACCAATTATTTTTCGGCAATTTTGATATAAATCAGAGGTTTGACTACAGCATATTATCATGGGCGTAACAGGGGTCCCTTGTCAGAGGGTGACAAATCCCCGGTTTAGAGGCAGATTTACCCAGTGAGCAGTCAAAAAGGGCTGATTTAGCATGGTTTTCAAGCATTATCTTCCCGGTCAGAGAAATTGAAAACCGAAAGGATATTAATTCTTAAGGCCATATGTACCAAAAAGGTAAAACATCCGTTAAATTACGTAAAGTCCGTATATAAAAAAACAAAGTTTGGCCGATTTTCTGTAATGAGGTGGCATATTGCTTGCCAAGAAAGAAGATTAAGGCAAAAATAATTTTACCATGTCTGCAATGCTTGTTTGCTATAGTCATGATAGTAACAAAGTAAATATTAAGATCAATGTTCATTCAATCCTGGTTGACCATTGACTGTTCGCGCATCATAATTCAACACGTAAATATCACACATGGTTCAAACAGCTTCTTATATGGATCTTCAAACCAACATTGGTTTATATATATCAACGCATTTACCCAACAGATTTGCAGGGTATTAAAAATTGAAAAATTTCCGACACAATGATGTTTTGAAAGAAGGTGGTGTGTGCCATCGCCATGGCCCCAGATAGGGGGAGGATGACGAAATGACTCACTCTTAGCTGCCATCTTGACCACAAAATCCACAATATGCTTGATGATGCAAGGGGTCTTTGTACCAGTTGATAAACAATACAACAGTCACTATTTATTGGCCATTGATCAAAGGAAAAATTTTTCATTTTGGTTACATACTTCGCATAAGTAAACCATTTTTCCACTATAAATAATAATAAATTTTATAATTAACATTTATTGGTTATGGCAATTGTAACGGTTACACATTTTCATGAAAATGAATAAAATGCCATCTCAATTTCTTTTCTGAATATCAGTGATCAAGGGACATACACTATGCTACATTGACTCAAGCAATAATGGCATTATTGACAAATAAATCCACCTGGTATTCAGCGGACAATGCACTTCAGATTCCCCTTTGTTTAGTTGGAACTGCAGAGCCTTTGTTACTCTCCATGCAGTTGAATAGATGTCAGGCGTTATAGACTAATTATCCCCGCCCAGTTTAGGCTATACGTTTCACATATAAGTCTCAAGTACGCAAATGAGGTATTGCCTTTGATTCCGTCATGCACTGTATGATGTTGTGCAGTATAGCGCAGGATGGAATCAATACCAACTCTTTTGTATACTTGGGACTTCTATATGAAACGTCTACCCAGTTTGGATTGAGCTGGCCTCGTTCCCGATAAAACTAAACTTTGAGGTTCTACTGTGAGTTCAATAATTTTGACTGTATATTTCATCATTTATTGAAAAAAGAAACTAATGTGAACAAAACTCACGGTGGATATGTTGATTGGTAAGCTGTGACCTAACATTTTTGTGCAGAACCAAGATCCATAACTTATTGCGGGACCTCATTTCTATTCAATGTACCACCAGGTTTTTAGAAAAATACAAAAGAAGGGGTCTAGCGACCTATGCTAACAACACGGTAAATTGAAAAGAAATGGGATTACGCGGCAAGTTACTGTAAGTTAAGTTTTGTTTCTGCACAAAGATGTTCACAGTCTGCCAAACAACTTTCTTTCATGATTTTTTGTTCATCTTTGTTTCCTTTTCGGAAAAATGATGCAATATATGGTCAAAGTTAATTGAACGCACAGTAGAAGCCTAAGATGTATTTATTCGTGAAAGAGGACGAGTATCTTGTGCTTTGCCTCATGAAAAAAAATAGCTCAATCTTAATCTGGTGATGAGTACCTGAAATCCTTTTTATCTGGAAGTACAGAGCCATTGTTATTACCCATACAGTTGAAAAGTAATTTGTAGTGCTTTATCCTCTACATACCGAGCGGATTTACTGGATATCAACAGTGCTATTATTTGCTCGAGTCAATGCTGCATGATGTATATCTACTGGTCACTGATATTTAGGAAAAGAAATTGTGATAACATTTTATTCATTTTCAATCAAATGTGTAACTTTTGCACTTGACATCCCCCAGAGTATGTAAAGGTATAATTAGACAATATTAACTGCGCAGAAATCAGTTACTTCGCCGATATACGTAACCAATGTCCTTATGCAAGCATCTTTCTCTCTTTGATCTCATGGAGTATTAGGGCCAATACGTCACCCCGATGCAACACAAGTTTTGAAAACAGTTGCTAAAATTCTAACAAGGTAAGAATATAACTAAGTTCAAATTAATATCGTCGGTAGAGAGGTTTTTACACAAGGTGGAAGATAATGTCATAATACACATTTCAATACACATTGTTAGTAGTAAATAGCTTGCTTAATTCTGAAATAATTAACAAAATTAGGCCTAAAATACATCGTAGTGCAGTTTTGAGATATTTTGGAAAATTTATAATACAGGGGTCAAAAATGAAAATAAATTGTTGGGTTGCTGTAAAAATGTAGGTGTTCGTCTTCTTACAAGATTTAAAAAAAGTAAAAATTGCAATACCAATTTTCCACCTATATCCAGTATTTTCATACATTCCTCAACTTAAGACGTCATAGTGACGTCATAATAAGAATGTTGTTACTTATTTTGATACCAATGGAAAGAACAAATTCTAAGCTATTCTGTGGTACCACATTTATATGAATCGGATGTATATAAGTAGCGAAAATCACGGGAGGGAGTGGTAACCACCTCCCACCCCTTCGGGATGTTTGTTACACACAATGGCTCAGGTAGACGAGGGTTAAACATTAAACACTGGTATGTTATTGAGGAGTGGGCTTCGACTTATAATACTTTGTACACTGCAGAACTAAATCAATAGGGGAACTTACCTATTACTGGTAGTTGGTGGAGCTAGATAGGCCATTCTGAGAAATCATTGTTGGCAAATTGTTTGAAAGTTACATTTATTGTTTCGCGAATTTGTTTGTTTGGTTGTTTATTATTTGGTTTTGTTGTCGTTTTTACAAGCGCACCTCACAACTAGGTAGATAAACATAAATGGTATTAATGCCAGTAACGAATCATGCTGGGATTTGAGTTACTCGTCACGAACAATATCTTGAACTACTTGAACAATAAAACTAATCAGTTAAATATACTCACGATGTCTCATTAATTCTTAATGAAATGTGGAGTAAAGTTTTCACATAATTCCCCAGGGATGCAAATGAGGTATTGCCATTCATTGCACAGCGCCATACAGCCATTACCGGAATCATTGTAATACCTCATTTGCATCCATGGGACTTTTATATAAAACGGCTACCCATGAATAAGCACTACCCTGCATTCTATACTTTGAAATTTATGCAGGAGGCATTATAGCGTTAAAAATGTGATCGTTCATTATCGCACAAGATTGCAAGTCTTATTACCTTAGCATGAAATATTATTTCCGCGAGAAATCCAATTCTATAATTAGCTTCTCCTTTAATCAAAATGGAATAAGAAAGCGTAATGTTGACCCAGTTATTAAATCATGGTACTTCGCAATATCGGACGTGAGAGGAATTTATTTTTTACCAACATTTCTGCAAACTATAGCATAAGTAAGTACTGCATTGCATACTTCTCAATAATATGTATCAATAATTGTACCAATGGAGTTTAGGTGAAACTGGTGCCATATTACTCTCATGGTATTGGCGGCTTAACTAGTATTTTTTTCGTAGTATCAGACAGTAAAAAGTCACCAAATATCTTCAGAAGTTGATTGGAAGGACTGAAAGTGTTTTTAACATGAATTTTGAAGATAATTTATTATACACTGTATCCTATAGTGTTGCTATACACGTATTGCACATAAGGTTTATGTACAAAATCGAAAGATCCGATTCATCTCCCACTTTAGGATTGAACAGTTTAGTGAACTCTCATTTATTTTAGTTACTTTTTATATATACCTACAAAACTATGTTTCTCAATCTTCTTAAAGCGGCAGTTTTCGGTTTGCTTAAAGGGAACCCGTATCAAACGATAATGTTTTTTAAACAATATACCTATAAAATAATTATTGACCACAATCGAAGGGTGTCATGAAATTGAATATATTAACTCAACAATGAATTAAACCATTATCTGACCATGGTGCGCTATTTAAAAATCGCGCTAGTGTATAAACGTGTTATGCGATACGACCGGCACGTTTGCGTCAACATGCCCTAGGACTATAACATATAAAGTATCATGTGTGAAGGTGCATGCCGCTACTGTGCCGTCCGTTATCGCATAACACAAATACATATCCCATACACTAGCGCGAATTTCCAATAGCGCATGGTCAGACAAAATGTTTTTAAATCGTTTTTTTTTTTTTTGGTTTTCCCATGAACCACTCCATATGTGTTCATAATTGTTTTATGCTTATATTTGTGTACGTTTTCTTGATACGGTTCTCCTTTAAGCAAACTGATCAAGGAAAAATTGCACCTCCCCGTCCCACGGTCGTTTGCGATTCCACGTCAACTTCTGGTTTAATTCGGTATTAAAAACGGTCGTTTGCTATTCCACGTCAACTCTTCCGGTATTCAGTGGCGTAACCAGCGGGGGGGGGGGGAGGAAGGGGCGCAAGCCCCCCCCCCCAAACGGAACCCTTGCCCCCCCCCCCGCCAGCCCCGCAGGTTTTCTCAGTTTTCAATTTTGATAGATTTTTATTTTAGTTATTAGCCCTCTGAGGGTAATTCCACCTTAAACGTCGAATGTTTTAGACCCTCTGATTAAATAGAAGAAAAAAATTTACCTGTTTTTTTTTTTATATTATTATTGCATCCATGCGGAATGTTTGGGCTAATACTTCTATACCCTAACGTCCCTTAATGCCATTTTGTTTAAGTTCAAGTTCAAGTCAACTTTATTAATCAAAAATGGAAATTTAGCACATGAGCGCTCAAAGACATATATATAAATACAAACACATTACATAAGGAAGCATGTGGTCAAAGATAATATTTTTTCGTAAAAGAGGACTACCTTAATGCCACCCCCCCGATGATGCCTAGAATTGTGAAGCCCAGATTGCCCGAGTTACAAAGGAGGAAAAGGTACAGAAAAAAGGAAGCAATCAAGTGACACAGCAAACGATCATGAAGCGGATAACTCTTCGAAATGGACCAACAATCACGAGCGGACCCCAACGTGTTTTTTACGGGGAAATTGCGCATAGAAAGCCCATTATTCGGAATCAGAGGACAAATCAAGTTCCTTATAAATACTACATATTTCTTTTTGTGATAGAAATTGGCAAACGATGGACGTAAAGGATACTAATGCAGTCGGATTAGTAGAAAATTGGAAGAGAAACGCGATAGTGTAATTTTTAATGCTTATATTTATGGACCAGGGTTTCTATTGGAAGAAATCATCGGATACCGTCCTTTGGCAATTGGGCAATTTGGTTATGAGGTCCAGGTCATATTCATGGAGGGATACATTCTTCTAAAAAGCTTTAATAAAGTTATGAAATGTCACAATTTTTCTTCCCTCGAGTCCAAAAGGGGTAGAAAACAAGTAAATGTTCATGTATCCATTGCATGGCCTAGTTAACGATGTATGAGGTCAAAATAGGTCAGAGGATAAAACAATTTTTGTACTAGCGAGAGATACCAACTTTTATTAATGCTTAAATTTAAATAAGATGACCTCACACTATTCTCTTACAAAAAAAAATATTTAGTGCTACTACGGTTCAAGGCCACATAGATAGTAGGATTGTATCAGTTTTGCCCGTCGTATTTTTACCTCAAAGTTATATCTTAGATACAGCAAACTACACCTTTTCACAATCCCTGTGTCAAGGGACGAATAATCTGCGACTTAATTTCATTTAGTAGGGCATCCCTATACCCTATACACCCAAGCTATTCGATATGTGACCTATGTTGACCGGCACATCGTTAATTAGCCATTGTACGGCCACGACGCCATTGACTTTTTTACTCCTTGTACTTCATTGAAAATTTGATAGTTTCATATCTTTATTAACCTGTGACTGCAATAACTCAAATTGCCCAAGGGTGGCAATGTGGCACCCGGTGGATTCTTAAAACTAACACACTGATCTATAACTTTCAGCAAAAAAGTTGCGTGACCTACTTTACGCCCGTACTGTTGTCTCTAAATGATGACGCTTACTTACCACCGGTGTCACTAGAAAAATGCATACAAATGAATCCGAATTTTCAGATACTGGTTTGAACAAAATAAAACGCAAACAAAAAGATAAAAGGAAAAAGACAGAGTTATAATACCAATATAAGAGATATAGACCAAAAAATACATTAAATATCCGATTTCGAGAAACAAACTTCATCGAAGTATATTTTTTATACATTCCCATTGTTGCTACCTTTAGTAAACTATTACGGTACGATTTTTGCAGCAGCTTATTCTTCCATCTTTGTTATTTATTTGGCATTAATTTATCCGAATCATTTTTGTTTTGGTCACGTTCGCTATTAGCGGAAGTGGTCATTTTCTGATCATTTACTTTTATCACAGAGACGTACCACGAGAGAGAGAGCGAAATCACTTCATCAAACTCGAGAAATCTCTCGACAATTTAGCCTTTATTTAACACAGAGACACACTTTCGTTGTTTGACGCTATTTTTCCTTTTTCTAGACGTGTGTCGTCATGAAACTGCCAGAAAAAACAGCATATCCGACATTGTGCTCGGGGCAATAACGTTTAATGTGTTAAAATAGCTGAAGGCTTTCACCGTGAAGAGCAATACATTAAACTTATCAGAAGACAGTACACTTGGGTGTCATCGAATTAGTTTGGGGAACGTTTGGTCATTCAAAATAACAGACTGTTAATCTGATTTTCCATTATTAATATAATATGTTCGGGCTTTAACAATTGTTGATTTAACGCAAAAACAATAAATAAATATTAACTGGGGTTACATGTCCCAGTTTGTTTAGTTTTATCAATCTTTGGGCAATGTGTATTAATCACATTGTGATAAAAAAAATAACGACTACTAGTGCACAATTTTTGGCATAATTGTTCATAAATTTATGTTGGGAGTGTGAACCATTAAGCAATGATATTGAAAGTAAAATTTATTAACAAATCTTGCTTTGCAACATTTGTTACAAAGTTTTGCTTATTCATAAGGGTTTAGAAACAATGCACATTGGATCAAAATTTAAATAGGTAATATTTTGCTTACAGATATAGTCAAAAACTTATCGTTGAAACTCACATTTCCCTCATAAAACAACAACCAAGGAAACTGATCATTACAATACCAAGTAATCAATTAAAGGCGTGTAGTATTTGACATCCATCAATAACATGATGAAGGCGGGAAAATTATATATTTCTTGTTTCCAAACTTTTTGTCAAACTCCATTTAATATTTTGATGTTAATATTTTGATTTTGAATGATATGAATAGAAAGAAAGAAAGAAAGAAAGAAAGAAAGAAAGAAAGAAAGAAAGAAAGAAAGAAAGAAAGAAAGAAAGAAAGAAAGAAAGAAAGAAAGAAAGAGCTGTCCGTTCCCAATAGCATTATACAGGGTGTCTCAGAAAGAATTACACCCTAACTATAGGTGACCATAACTTCAAAAGCAAATATCACAAAGCAAAAATAATCTTAAACCACAATTACCTTTTAACATTTCAATGTAAACATCACTCGATTCGGTTCAGTAGTTTCGAAGAAATAAGCGATTATATAACACATGTCAATGGACACTTCCTTCCAAGTTTGCTCACAATAATGCAGATTTGATGTTAACTACCACTGATTACTCGTGTTATCTGTTCAAGCTGTCTTCTTTTCATTCCCCAAAGAACCGGCCTTGTTTAATATTTTGTGAGTTCAATGCCATTTTGTTCGTTTTATTATAGTAATAAACAATTACCGTGACAATTATAACAAAAATCCAACAAGAAAAACAAAACATGGTAAATAACAAGAATGATCATCTTTATTAGAAAACAACACCAATAAAATCTGTAGAAAATGTGAAATATGTTAGTTGAACTTGGGGGTGGCACTGCATAGAATGAATTGAGAAGTTTAATCAATACTTTAAAACATGTTTAACAGGTGGATAAAATAAAATTATTCACAATAGTTTTTATTCAAATTAGACATCTTCTTCCAATAATAGGGTGGATTCTACATTTAAATAACAAAGGCATGATTTGAGTGCAATTCAAAATTCCTTTTTTCTTGCGTTTTAATATATAGGCTTACTCGTGCTATATGAAGTACTAGCCAGGAATATAAACCATTGTTATGCCTTATGAAATTGAAGGTTGATTTGGTCGACATACTTTTTACATTTAATTTTACTTTGCATTTGTTGGAAGGCTGGATATATAGAAATCCTTTGAAAGCATTTCACTAAACTGGAAAATATACACATCTGAAGCAATTCTTAGCAAACAGAAAAGGTGAACAATTGGTGGGTTGAAATGCACAATCTATTTGAATGTCAAACTTTACTTCGGTTTCAATATTAATATTCAAGCAACTTTTCCTAAAGCTGCCGATTAAAATGCAATTTAAATTAAATGAAAAAGGCATTTGCCTGTATTGGGCGACAGCCAAGGTGGTATTACATGAATTTGTCAAAAGACTGAAGATGTGCTGACTTCTTTCTTTCTTCATTTTCTTCAGTTTTAAGTGAAAAGAAAAGATGTAAATTTCTTGTAATGTATGTGCAATATTAGTTGAACCTGGTGGCAAAATAGCATTTATTATCTTATTTTGTTTTAAAGAATAAAAATGAAGAGATGAATTTTTTTTTCTCGCCTTTTCTGTCTGAATCACTTTATTACAAAACTTGGAAGGAATGCCAGTGACATTGTGTTACATAATCGCTTGTTCCTTTAAAACTACTGAACCGAATCGAGTGCTGTTGTACATACAAATATTCAAAATAATTATGGTTAAGATTCTTTTTTAAATTTTATTACATGTGATACTCATTTTTGAAGTTATGGTCACAAATATTTAGGGTGTTATTCTTTACGATACACCTGTAAAGCTGCAGGTTTTTGGCGACTTTGCATCTAAAAATCTAATATCTTTGATTTGGTTGAAAAATGACGATTTTAGGTAATATCAACCAACACCTGACTTTAGCAAATGCTAGTTTAGACATTATAATCTATCTGATGAGTTCTATTTCAAACATTTCAAAGATGGTAACAACGCGAAATTTCAACCAAAATGACCTTGACCAAATCTAGTTGGGTAACACTGTTTCAGAGCGGTCATTCTAAGTCAGTTTTGAATTTCCTTAAAGAAAATAAGCAGTATTTGTGTGACCTGCGCTTTGACTGTTATTAAAATTCTGGGTCCGGAATTTTATTACATAGTTGTTATTTTATACATGAAGGACGACGATTTGAGCTTTACTATTTCACACAGTAATTAGTATGTGAAGAAGCATTATGTATATGCCAAAAACTCGATTTGTTATAAAATTGTGGGGGACGTCCTCTGGAAATTGAATGAGCCGTTAAGTCCAAGCATCATTCCAGAGCAAATCTTTAAGAAACTAGCACGCGTGGATATCGGAGATGCTCAAGATTTGGTATTAAGTGGCCGGTGTGGCAGAGTTTATTTTCTGCTACGTTCTGTGAATGACACGAACACGGTGAGAGAACAGTTACTGCAAACAATAAAAACAAAATTGAATCTAAATAATCCACTGATGAAATTTGGGCGCTAGGTATAAATATGAAGATTGACCCGAGAAGAAGCGTGATTAGCTTCCATTTTAAATGCCAGGGTTAAATTGTGCGCGTGGCTGTCCTGATTTACTATAGATGTTCGCTAAAACTACCATCAAAGAGTGTGGTCTAATAAAGGATTTATAGTACCACTCTATTCTTAAACCAATTTGCTTGACTATAGCGGGTAGGTCATTTTAATTTTGTTTATGAAAGACCACGGGTAAACGGCACACTTTGGGCGAGATTTTCGAGGCTCGAAACTCTTTTGCTCGCTGAACATTCTGTTTTCCGGTCCTTCTTATGATTTGATTACACAGACAGACCCTAGCTAGCTCCATTTTCAATAAACTATTTTATAGTATATACAGTAACGGTCTCAAATATATTTGGGAATCTTGCATACGAGCGTATATACTTGTGTTCATTCTCGTTATTCTCATAGTGTATTCACTCGCATTTCAGGCCTCCCTAAACTCCTCCTTGGAGAGATATTATATTACAATTTGGTTTCAAATGAGGCAAAAATCTCCGTCAATTGTAGTATCGTAAATCAGCTCAGCAAAAAAAGTACACTTTATTGTAATCTATTAAAAAAAGCTATCTTGGGCAGAGATGACAAATGGTGTGATATTGTATTATGGATCTTTTTCCTCCGTCCTACTGAGATGTAAACCTGATTCAACTAAAACATAAAGACAATATTTGTAACAAGCTTCTGATTCTGATTTAGAATGCCGTACTGCTATGGTCAGTCAGTGCCTGACTGGAAGCCAATTTCTCGACTCTCAGCCAAACGGGTTGACTACGATACTCTAACCTTGCGGCTTAAAAGAGGCTGCGAGAAAAGGCGAACGGAGAGCTGCGTTTCCATTGACCAATTTACTTTAATATTTTTAAAATTGTGCAAGAGAACATGTAGAAAATTGTAATCAGATAATTGTGTGTGTGTGTGTGCCGCCCGGGTGTGCCGGAATGGCCGGAATGGCCACCGGCATCCCTTCAATAGCAATTTGGCAAATATTTGCTAGAGATAGGATTTCCTTGCCTAAGAAATTCGAATACGCTTTAGTTTGTTGTTCATGTTGTTGGGTGAATACTCTGAACTTTCAACATCAACAAACAGGTCGCTCGTCAGACCTTACAAATCACAAATCAGGCGACTGGCCTGGACATGTCACTTTATATCACCTTTAACATATTCAAGTAGAGGCCAAAAGAAAACTTCTTGGTAATTTGGGAGGGAGAGAGAGAGAGTCGTATAGAATACGATGCATCGAATAATTAAAAGTGTAGTAACGGTTTCAAGTAAGTAATTCGATGAAACCATAAGTTTGTTACACAAATTGGTTTAGCGATATTTTTGTTTGCTACTATTTTGATATTTATTGAATAACAAGATGCGGATGCTGTGATTCACATCGTGAACAAAAAAGTTTGGAAATTGCTATCACGAGGACCGTGTATATACTTGATTGTAGTCTTGGATTGAATTGGGCCCAAACACCAATTTAAAAAAAAAACACTTTTTGAGGTATTGTGACGCGCGAACAAGTTTACGTAACATATGAATAGTTAACGACTTTCTAACACAGGCTGGCATTGTGCATTTCCTTCCTTCTTTCTTCTTACCAAAGCTTACATTGATCTTTGCCAATTCATTCCTGACTGATTCTGGTGCGAAATCAAACAATAAAATATGCATTAGGTCTTTTAAAAAGTATTTTAATCCATATAATCAAGTCCGTGAATAATAACCATGTAGTAAAATCCCGTTGGGCCAAACTGCAAGTTTGAATTATTTTGCTGGGACAAGAGAGATTTTTTTGAGAGAGAGTTTTTTTTTACATCGCCCAATAGACAACCAAGGTCATTTGTAAGGGACTGTCACTGGTTCAAAATGGGAAAATATCCATCCAAAGTATATAACTTGAAACCAAGAGTATAGTAACCCAAAAGTAAACATATTTTAAGCAAATCTGTGAATAAATTTTAAAGAAGCTGATTTCAACTGATTTTGGTAGGTAAACGTGTCAACATTTACCCAAAAAAGTGAGTTATCGTAGGGGTAAATTGGTTTTTCGGGAGTCAAAGGTCAATAACAGGGGTCAAATTTTGAAAGAGACACATAGGGATCACTTTATCCACTGTTGATGTCTGTTGTTGTTGATGTCTGTTGTTGTGAAAAAGGGTTAACATTTGCCTGTAATATCCTCATACTTTGATGGATTAAAACCAAACTTGGGTCATAGGTGCCACATGGCATCCCCCATTTGTTGAGGAGGTCAAGGGTCACATACCAAGGCCAAAGGTCATGTGAGGTCAAGTTGTAAAATAGGTTTTGACTGTCTTAAATGCCTAGTTCCCAATGTAGGGGGCACCAAAGGTCAACATCCATTGCATTCAATGGGGCTTGACCTTGTTTCCCCCCTACTTCGGTAAGATAGTACAAACTATACCTTTTTGGAATCCTTATGATTAAACTATTAACTTGGTATACTTTTCAACATGATTGGATCAATTTCAAAATTTGACCCCTGTTATTGACCTTTGACTCCCGAAAAACAAATGTCCCCACCCCCTACGATAACTCACTTTTTTTGGAAAATTTTGACACCCATACCTACCAAAATCAGTTGAAATCAGCTTCTTTAACATTTTTTCACAGATGAAACTTACTTAGAGATACTAGTAGGTGTTTCACATTGGATAAAAGATACGGCGGTGATGCATTGCACATGGAATAAAAACTCGTGGGGGGGTACTTTAGTGGAAAACGGTAGGTACATAGTGTGCCACCGATATGGGTCGCAATTTCACTCATTACTATTATAGCTGTAGGTCGTTTTCCCTTCCATGCTACTATATAGATGAGTCATTTTTGGAAGCCATTGTCACAATATCCCTAACGTCTCTAGAGGGAAATCTGACCATCACCACAAAAATGGTGAGGTAGCGTTATTTTTCATGTGAGATCTAGGAGTAATTTCTCCCTAACCCAAGGCAGGTGTTATTCAAAAGTGCAATTAAATGCAGTTAAGGAAAGTTAGGGATATAAATTTTTTTTTTTTTTTTACAATTTTTGGTCACAATACTATGAAAAATGGGTCGATATTTCTGATTTCGGTAAAATCTAAATGATTTTTTTTTTCATTTTTCGGAAACCATGCATACTATGAAAATGGGCTGATTTTTGCTAAGATTACTAGAAAATGGTGCAAATTTCAAAATCATTTATAGAAATGGGTCAAAATTTTCGAACCAACTAGGTACATGTTTCATATACTTGTAATACTTGTACAAGAGGCTCCCATGAGAGAGTGTCCTACATGTAGCAAAATACGGAATAAAGTGTGACCGTGTAGACGAGACTATAGGTATTAAGTGATGCATGCAAGTAAACGGTGGGGAACAGAAATGGCAGGACACTCAGTCACAGAGATACTAACTTTTATGAAACCGGAACAATTGATCCTTATTGAATTGTGTCCAATGTGAACATTTAGAACTATGCATTCTTAATACATTGTAGCTACATTAAGGAAAAGGTCTTTCGCACCTAGACTTTATCTAGGATGACAGGTTCTGTTTTGCCATTTCTGTCGAATCCTCCAGAGCAAATCATCCCTATTATTCTAGCACATACTGTATCATCTTGTTACTTTTACTGAGTGCCCTCCAGAGATAATGAAGTTAACATGTTTACAGGTATATGAGTAACTGCATGTACATTGATTCTAATTACACGTATGAAGTGACGTCAAAATTAACCCATGTTGGCAACATTGCAGTTACATCGATATTTGATCAATTTCAATATGAAGGTTACATCTATATTTGAGCAATTTCTATAGGTACATTATATCAATATTTAATCAATTTTAATAGGAACATACATTAATAGTTGATCAATTTCAATGTGTACATTACATCAACATTTTGATAAGTTTCAATATGTACTAACCCTCTAAATGCAGATTTTTTTTATAATATATATTGCAACAACTTACGTACAGAAATAAAGCTTGTCTTCATGAGCTGCTGAACAACTTTATCTTCAGGACTCGTTCAAAGAAGAGATTTACTGAAGAATTTTGTCACAAACCTCAGATTGTGGAACTTTAAAGGCACACTCTAGTTTAATTAAAATTTTAACTTCGCTTTACAATCGTGTCATCGTTGAAATTAAACGCCTTAAATTTGGATATGAATTCACTCGAACAGAGAGGTCACTCCAGGCCCGTAGCCAGGAATTTATTTGGGGGGTGCGGATTTGCCAGAAGTGGACCTTTTTTGACCATTTTTTCGGCTCGCAGCGCTCGCCGGTTACCCGATTTTTTTTACTGTCGCCTCCAAACTTTGAAGAGTGGGGGATGGGGTGGGGTTAAGCGAGGAATGAGACATCGGCGTTGAAAAAACAGTATAATGATAGTAGTGATACCTAATACAGTAGTATTGACTAGTGCATTGACCAACAACAACAGCTCTTAGACACGCGGCAAACATCAACATGACAAAAAAAAAAAAAAAAAAAAACCCCGGCTAAGGCCCTGGGTCACTCCTAAACAGAGCTTTATTATAAGGTCGGTTTCATTTTGTATGGGTTGAATATTGTTTATGTAATTATGTTTTGGACATTCCAAAATTCTTGAACCGCAAAAATATTCAATTATTGTTCCGTTCTAGAAATGTGTATTCTGAAAAAGTAGCCTAATGCTTCACTTTGAATAGTTTGCTTTTCAAAAGCTGCCCATTTCTTAATTCCCCAGCGATGTAGAATTCACCAGGTAAGTGGACAAGAAATTAACTGCGAAAAGGGACACCGGTAGAAGGGATACCCGATATGCCTCTGGTTAATTTGTTTAAAACTAATTTAACAAAACGAATCTGACATTTGAATGCAAACGTTTAGCTCGACTTGTGTTTTATATTTTGTTTGGACAACAAGGAAACAGTACACCTTTTTGTAGAAAGAAGAAGCGCAGAACTGTTATTACGTTAAAGCTCGACTGTTTAAACGATCCAAGTTCTATGATAGCTATACTCTGGCCATTTCGAACTTCAGAACCGGTTGTTTACAAAAGGTGACATCATCCTTCTTCTTCTTTTTCTTCTTCATACCTTCGTAGCGACGGACACTATAAATCGGGAGAAGTCGGAGCTGCGAAAGACTAAATTTTGGTTGTAATGCCTTGGTCCCAATTTCTTATGAAATTACTGCACTGGTCTTTAAAAGAGTTAAGTGATGTAGCGGAGACAATGTAATCAGGTACCCCCGTTTTTCGACACACTTTTTCGAAACCTTAGAAAGGTTTGGGTTTGGAGTTAAATGATCATGCAAAAGTACGTTTGGAGATTGAAAACGTATAACAATGCTGAAAAAAATATGTGTCAACAAAATCCGTAAAAGTATTTGGAAACACCAAATGCCTAAGACGAAAGGAAAGCGTGTAGATTTAAATTTCATCATGCAAATGTAGGGAACCGATCGAGGAGCGACACTGGAGCGATTCACAGAGATTATTGTGTCATCTGAACGGTATGAGCTCCCTTCCTTCCTCCTTTCTAAAGAAACTAGACAATGGGCATGTCCTTATATGATGTTAGTGTGTAGTCCCCGTAAGGGGGCTAGAGGAAACCAATTGTAAATTCACAATAAATTATTAAAATCATATAACCGTCTGTTCCCGCAAATAAACTTGCACATTTTCATGAAAATTAATAAAATGTCATCTCAATTTCATTTCCCCATATCAGTGCAGCGGTAGAACCATAGACCTTGCAAAAGAGTCTGCACGAAATGTGTCATGGTTTCTAGGTAACATTGACCTGCTGATATCAAATCTTGATGGTTTAACTTTTGCATCCTTGAGCATTTTGAGATATGGTAGGGGCAAATTTACAGGGGTCAAATTTGTAAACGTTTCATACGGGATTAAAACGTCATAGACATGTTCCAAGGTTCCAAGGATTAAATAAATGTATAGTTTGCTCCATCTAGGACAACTACGTTAACACATTAGGCTTAAAATGGTTGATGGTCACCCTGGGGCAGAAAATACTTATCCTCATTCACAAATAATTAAATCTCGAGCTTCGTGATCAATGCGTGATCAATAAACTTTGGCCGTATTTTTCATCATTTATTCGCAAAGGAAGAAAGACGAACAAAAATCATGCCCAACAAGTTGCTGGGCAAGCTTTGACCTAACAACTTTGTGCAGAACCAAAATCGCCGTGTCGTATTTGCGTTCCTTCATTGTATTCAATTATTCCGCCTTTCAGAAAAAAGAAGAGGGGAGATTGAAAACATAACCCACCCAAGTAGCTCCACAATGAGAACTTTTTAAACAGAGTTTGGCAACACGGTTTCGCGATGACGTCACGGTGGTTTTCTACACTTTTACCAGTTTTGCCACGGATCTGGCCAGACCTCTGACTGTGACAGTCTGCCGATTCCGGTAATCAATTTTCACGTTCATTCATCACACTCAGTTTGGAGCTTCCGCGGTTGGGAATATTACCAGAGCTTCGACAGCTAAGGGACATAACAACGGTCCCATAATGCAGTGGGCACACAGCAACCAGTTCTGCCATGTTTCTGCTAAGTCACCATATGGGGAAACATAGGTCAGTGGCATTGGACGGGCAGACACAAATAATTTGACGCAATCGTCCAATGGCGATGCCCTGGGGTGGGAATGAGAAACCACCGTGGCGTCATCATAAACAGCGCCTAATATCCGCCCAATTCGCCGGGAGCAGAAAAAAAACAGGGCCACATCCTTTGCCATTTTGACTTCTCTTTAATAAATATTAACACTTTAAAGCGTTAAGCATCACCTCAGATTACCTTTTAAATCGTGGCACCACTTAAACGGCACTAAAGAGTTCCTTAGTAAGCCCCTCTGTTTAGAATGTATTGTTGATATAGTTTTGCCGGCATACCCTTGCAAGACCGAATTCTTCCATTCATAAGGATTTAGATTAATTCACACTTCCGTTCATCGTTCAAGATTTTTCATCTTGTTCATCTTCACCGCATCTTGTCTAATGTATAAGAGTGGGGTGTGGCGGAAGTAGCTAGCAGGTTTCATAGAGCAGGAGCAGAATATCATAGGGTCCTTATTTAGGGAGTTCGTTCATGTCCGACTACATCTAAGGTTTGACACCTTTAGTAGTTAGTATGGACCCTCTACATCAATGCAAGGTAGTTAGTGGTCTCAAATTTTGGTGTCACTTTTTCAATAGGGGGGCCAATTTAAGGTTACACAGGGGTCAAACTTTTAAACTACTCCAAACATGTTGAAATGTATGCCATATTGTCCGTCTAGTCATAAGGATTCAAAAAAATGTATAGTTTGTACCACTACGACTATTGATTTTGGAGTTAAAGCGTAAAAATGATTAAAGTGGTAAAAGAGGTCAAACTCAATTTGTACAGGGGTCAGCATTGAAAGTTACTCTGATTATATTTTAAATGCTTGCAAATTATTGCCTGAGGAATGAGGACTCCCAAAAAGTATAGTTTTGATTATGTTAAATGTTTACTTACCGAGATAGAGGTCAAAGAAGGTCAACGCCAATTGGATTATGTTGCCCTATGACCTATTTTGTCGCATGGCATGATAACTATGTATTGCAGATGCTACAAACTATTCCTTATTTTGAGGTAGATGAACAATATGTTTCATTTTTACCAAAATTGGGGCAACGTCTGATTTTGACCCCTGTTCAAATGGAAATTGACCTTTTTTGTACTTTTAGCCATTTTACCCAATAACTCTAAAACCAATTGTCATAGATGGCACAAACTATACATTTTTGGAATCCTTATGACTAGACGGATAATATGGCATACATTTCAACATGACTGGAGTGATTTAAAAGTTTGACCCCTGTGTAAACTTAAATTGGCCCTATTGAAAAAGCGACACCACAATTTGACACCACTAACTACCTTGCATTGATATAGAGGGTCTATACTAACTACCAAAGGTGTCAAAGCTGGGATGTAGTGGGACATGACCGATGATGTTTGACCCAAGTCCTTGCTCCCGCTCTATCAGCAAAGATTCGTGAAATATGTTAATAAAAAGGGACATTCAGGAAAAATATCTAATAAATATATTCGTCTCTTTCTTTTTCTGTTTCACATTTAAATTTCATTTTTCTGTTATCCAAACTATATTTTGACCGTAACACCAACGCGTCATCAGAGCTATGGCAGCCTCGTGAGATCTGTATAATCCAATAGGCAATTATGGCATCGCTTAAATCCACTATATGATAATCCCTGAGGACTATAATTCGGTCTTCTTAAAATTCGGTCTTCTAGAGGCTCACCATTTTGAAATTTTTAAAAACATTAATCACAAATCGCACACAACACCAACACAAAACACATAGCTACTTATAAAACATGTTATGCAATTGTGATCGATCATTTTCTTTTTCATTTGTTTCCTTGCTGTTTTTTTGTTTTTTGTTTTTTTTTATTTATTTTTTTATTTTTTTTTTTCGTTTTCTAGTTTTTGTCTCTGTATCATGAATCTGAGTAACCTACAAAAGTGCAGATGAGAACATTGCATTAAAAAGAATACACGAAAATGTACATCTGTGTGTGTAACCCAAATGTGTCAATATAATTCATTATGGGTGCTTGATATCGAAATGGATCGGACAACGGCTACGTGCCCAAATGGCACTAGCGTAAAGAAGGTCGTCTGTACGATGTCTGTGTTGTGTTTACATTTTCGAAGCGCAATCAAAAATGCACTATCTATAGATCCAAATAGGTCAGAGGCTTTTAAGAGAGGCTCTGAGTAACTATACTGTAACAACATTGTCAGTTTTGGAATACGAGAAAGCGCTAGACGTCGGCATGTTTAAATGTTGAAACTCCAGACCATAGTATATGCTACTTATAGGTAACGTCTAAAAACAAGGATAGAGTAGCTCATCACAAACCGACGCGGAGGACCCCTTTCTCTTTATCTTCTCCAATTATTTTAACTTTCTGCATTTCTACCTTGTTATTTTTAAGCTATGAAGAATTGTTAGACTTCAACCACACCACAACATAAATGACAGTCAGTGAAAAATGTTTAAGTTGTCCTCTGACGGTTTCTTGCCGAGCTCTAAGGAGCGAAAGCTTTTATTCGTATTTAGTTGTTGCTTGATTTAGAGATGTAGATAATGAGACTGTGACTGAAGGTGGATATTTTATGATCTTTTTGCAGAAGTTCGCGAGGGTGATTTTAGTTGATGACGTAACTGATATGACATTTTACTATAGTTTCGCTGCCAAGCTGTATTAGCATCAGAAAGAGCCTACAGACGATCTTGCAATCAAAGGTCTTTCACCTGTAATTTCAACGATTTCCAGGTAATTTACTTCAATTGATTTGAGGCCAAGTAGGCACAAGTGTCGGAATATTGACACTTGGGTCGAAAGATGGAAAAATCTGTACCCGTCGAATCAATGTAAAACCGCGCGCCATTTATCCGGTTATTCTCCTCACACAGTAGATGATCGTTAATAAATTAGTACTTCAATCATATTGGAGATTTAAAGTTCACTACATATATGCACTCTTTATATACCTTTAAGCGAAAAAGCACGCATTCTTGCTAGACACACATGCAATGTGAAAAAAACGGATCTCAAGTTTCACAAATGTAGAGTAATTTTCTGTTCTGTTTCTTTGAATCAATTTAGCCCAGATAGAAAATGGCGGGCGTTATGTATAAGATAGAATTTTAGCCGCTTGTAATTGACTGGATCATTTTCCCGCCAAAACAAACAAAGCCTATTAACATGATCACTCAGCTAGACCGTCGGTCATCTTTGTGGACATTGGAATCATGCATGTGATGGTTTATATCTTGTTACATAATTAACATCAAACATTGGCGATTTCAGTTTAGGCATTCGGATATCTTTTTTCCAAAGCACGTGTTCAATGTTTTCATATGGAGTCAGTAATGATGTCTTTACCCGTCTAGCTCTTTGCTTTTGCTATTCTTTCCTTCCTATATTCTTTGTGTCTTTCGATTCCCTGTGGGCCTCTCTCCCTCTCTCGCTCTCTCTTCTTTTTTTTCTCTCTCTCTCTTTTTATTACCTTGGATTTTTTCAAGCTCCTAACCCTCTTACCAGAAATGGTTGCTGACAACAATTTTATGGCAGCAAAACCACACTAGTGCAAGATATTTAAATAAAATGCTACAGAAACAAATTTGGTGTTATTATATTTAGAAATGATGAGAATAACATAGAATAAGCAGCAGGGAGCATGCATGTGCAGGGAGGCAGGGGGAATGTTAAAGTAGGTTAACTGCATACTGATTCTATACCAACATTTTGGTCATAGTATAGTTTGCCCTATCTTTGGTCTATAGTTTAATAGTTATAGAGCAGAAAGGTTCAAGGTCATCCTGGGGTACATTTTGAAAATGCGTTGATTCTTTTCATAACGGTCCCAAACTTCATATTATAGTCTCAAAAGACTAGAAAATGTACTCATTTCACCATTTATTCACGTATGGTCTGCTGTGGGGTCATTGATACTTTCCATCATGACCCCTCTAATTTACATACAAAAGTATCAACTTAGAGCAAATATGCCTTTTCCTGACATCTAAAGAATTTTGGTCAACATCGGAGCACTCAAAATCGAGAGAATTTCCCAGGATGGCCTAAACCGCTTTATGGGGCTATAACCTGAACTACTGCCGCGTAGACTGGCACACTATACTTTTTAATCCTCATGGCCAGATGTATAAATTGTGTAGTTTCAAAACAATTAGACCTGTTTCACCTTTTTTACCCCTGTACAAAACATTTTGTAGGTCAAAAACCAACTTTCTTGAACTACACAGGATTGAGCTCATTCATATGTCTTTGACCGTTCTCCTGCTCCATCGTATCGCACCTTGATAGACGAACACCTCATACCAGAACAAGCAGGTTTCCCGGCCAGGCAAATCAACAACAAGCCAAGTACTCACCTAACTCACAATATTGAGCATGTTTCGAGAAGGGTATGGTAACCGGAGCTGAGTTCGTCGACCTATCAGCAGCGTACGATACTGTTAATCACAGATGCCTACTCCAAAGATCCTGGAAATTACCAGGACATCCGCTTTACTGCGCTTATCCGAGGATTACTGGCAAACAGGATGTTCTTTGTTCAGCTAGGCGCGAAGAAGAGCCGATGGCGTAGGCCCAAGAATGGTCGACCACAAGGTAGTGTGCTTGCACCTCTCCTTTTCCACTATATACCAACGACCAACCTAGGAGTGCAGGAACCTGTCGTTTTTATTTTATGCAGACGATCTTGGAATTAGCGCACAAGATGCCGACTTCACAGTTGTGGAAGAGACACTCTCCGTGCAAATCCATCTAAGACACAGTGTGTGCTTTCCATCTACCAACGTGAAACCAAACGTCCAGCTTAAAGTTACCTGGTCTGGAACTCCCCTGGAGCACTGTGATAACCCTGTCCCTACCTAGAGTTACCTTGGACCGCACTCTCTCTTATAAGACCCACACGAGAAAGACGAGAGTAAAGTATGTTCACGCCATAACATCTTGAACAAACTCACTGGCACAAGATGGGGTGCTCGCCCACATACCCTAAGATCGACGGCACTTGCCCTGTGCTACTCAGGTTGCAGAGTATGCTTGCCCCTGTATGGGAAAGATCAACCCATGCCAAGAAGCGTGGGATTCAACGTTAAATGCCTCCTGCCGGCTATCAACGGAAAATTTGTACCTCCTAGCATGAATTTGCTCCACCGACATCCTTCGTAGCGTATTGTAGCATGCAAGAGCGTAGCTGTCAAGTATCTAATGTGAAGCGCCCTATGTCTGGACAGATACCTGCTGCCAACCTCCTCAAATCCAGAGAGAGATTTTCTTTGCACAGTCAACCTCTTGAACAGTCTCTAAGGAGTTGGGGGGTTGGCTTGTGGAAAGAAGACTTGCCATCGACCAATAAACAAAAAAAAAAAAATCCCCCCCCCCCCCCTTTTTTTATTTCGTATGACTGGTGAGAATCTCCCACCTGGAGCTGAATCCTCATTGGCTGAAGGCGATGCTCACAGCTTGCATAACCAGACTGGCCGATCTAATGTTTCCGTGCAGAAGTGGGGCTATCTGGAAGCAGATCAGGATACTACCTGTGGTTGTTGAACAACAGTACCACAGACAGAACACCTTTTGGTCGGCACTGCTGAGTCAACAATGCACAATAAGGAGCCTTGCTGAATTCATGAAGCAGCCAGACGTTTGTACCCATCTCTGGCTGATCATATTGGAGAACCCCATTGTTTGGAGACGATAAGAAGAAGAATTGTGAAATAGTAGATGTAGAAACGCGCATGGGGGCAGTATAACCTTGCCAATAGCAGTGAAACTTTGGCTCAACCAGGTTCTCTATGGAATTGTTTTCCTCCTTCATAGCAAGTCTGAATTGATTAAAGAGACATGAGGACATTTCCAGAAGGAAGCCCCCCCCACTCTTTTTTCGAACCCGAGTTTCAAGGTGTTTTTGCATATTTTGTAATGCCTACCGATGCATTAATATCATAATTTGAATGAATAAACAAAAAACCCGTCTCTGTATAATATTGATGATTTAGTAAGTTAGCACGACAGAAATATCAGAGCAATTGTTTTATAGGGACGATTGCTATAGCAAAAAAAAAAAGGGGGGGGGCCCCCCCAAAAGTTCAAAACAAGTTTGCCAGTTTTTTATTCAGTTATTTATTTGTTTGTACTTTTTTACGACTTTGTTGTTCTATTCTTCCTTTCGAAAAGAAATGGGCAAGCTTTATTAGCGATCAAGACGCTGACAGTTATCGCCAAGATTTTTGAGACGAGAGGTGGGCACGGACTAGTGAATGTACCAACACGTGCTTTAACCGAGGGGCAGCCAGCCCCCTTCGCCTTTCTTTATTATTGTTAATCGTAGAAATAACATAAGATTATAAAGATACCTTTTCAATGTTTAAACAATGAGCTGAGTCAATTCGGATTTGTAAAATAAGGTTTTTTTTTCCGAAAATGGAGGCTCGTGCGTTCTCTCTATTGCTGAAGTGCTCTCCGTAAAATGTCGGTTTATTTTTCCTAGAGGGCGGCATGACTCTTCGAACGCTTGACATCTCAGGCGGTGTGCAACATGGCTTATAGATTGAGCGATTCTCAGTTTGATTTTTTTTTGGTAAAATATAACAGGAAATTCATTGTACTTTCCCTGTTGTATATCCGCGCAGACAGTCTTGTGTATGCGAGGTCGTCAGAAGACAAGAATATTTTATATCAAGTATGTCAAGTAGATTGCTAAAAGAATTTAAAGAGACACTGGCACATTTCAAAAATAGTGCGCCCTCAAGATTTTTCAAAATCGATATTTGTGCATGGTTGTAAAGCTTTTATATAAATTAGCCCTCACCTGAATGAATAAGACCAAATCAGCGTCCTTATGGGTAAACAGAACGATCTTATAATTAATGTCGCCGGCGACATTAATTCAGCAGACGACGGGAATGGCGTTTAACTTTGTGGTTTTAATATCAATGAGTACGAGTCTATGATATTCTTGTAATATACACATTTGTTGATTAAAGTTATGGAAATTTAAAAGTATTTTATAGTGTTTGTAGTTTATTTTTTATGTGTAAAATGTATCTCTGTTCTTCCAATGGTCTAGATTATCATTTGAGAGAAAATTGAAGAAATTTCATATTTTGTGAAAATGTGCCAGTGCCGCTTTAATAATAAAAAGAATATCCTAGAATAAAAATTGCAAACATTTAAAATGAAAGGATCCATAATGATAGCAAACTAAGGTTGAGTGAAATATCTATCCATTTTTTAGTCTAGAATGGAAAAACTTCATGAACAAAACAATAAAAAAAATCAAGCAGAGATTGCAAACCACGACGATATCTTATTATTACATGCAATTTCATGGATATTTAGACAATTCCTCACTTTGTATTGTGAACACATGCCTCCCCGGTCACTCCGTAACAAGCAGAGCGACTCTTATGCATTATGGGAAACATTTCTATCAGTCACATGAACTCTAATAGCAAAGGAGCAGTTTAAGAAAAGGTGGAGGAAAATGTGAGAGATCTTGGGACTTCCAATGGGAATGCCAAAAGATTTAAATCTGAACTTATGTGAGATTTGGGGTTCAGACGTAAACCTCAATAATTCCTCATGTTTGGCCGGGAACTTGCATTGCAAAATATATAACTAACATTCAACGATATATTCCAAATAATATTACAAAATGACGCTCATGTATAATGCTTATTTAAAATCATACGTGATACCAAAAGAATCATTGACGTTCCAATCTGATTATTTTTGTTACTTTTTATTTATGTGATCAAAACAATATAATGATTAAGATAATTCTGAGTACCATGGGTGGATTTGCGGGTTTAAATAGCTTATCTTTCTCAGCTTTTTTCAAGTGTGGCTAGTTCATATACGCATAAAATAACTAGAGGAAAACTCATTTAGGCATGAGAAACGTTTCTTTTATATCCCTTAAATACCCAAATGCCATTTTGCCACTTTAAAAAATCACGAAGCGGACCCCTGCCTTGTGTGCAGTGGGAAATTGCTCCTAGATCTAACAAGACAAATAACGCTACCTCTCTTTCTTGCGATGATGGTTGGTCTGGTACTAATTTTCCTCTACACTCTAAATTTTGCAAGTTGTGTATAAATGGTTGAACCATTTGTTGAACTCCACTGATGATATGTAGCAAAAAGAACTTTGAATCGATCTTTTTGTTTTTTTTTTTTTTTTTTTTTGCATTGCAAAATATATAACTAACATTCAACGATAGTATTCCAATATAATATTACAAAAATGACGCTCATGTATAATGCTTATTTAAAATATACGTGATACCAAAAAGAAAATGACGTTCTCAATCTGATTATATTGTTACTTTTTATTTATGTGATCAAACAATATAATTGATTAGCTTAATCTGAGTACCATGGGTGGATTTGCGGGTTTAAAAGCTTCTCTTTTCTCAGCTTTTTTCAAGTGTGGCTAGTTCATTACGCATAAAAAACCCTGTGCGCATTGCTCGTAGTGGAACAGCGGTGTGGACCCGATCCTAGCCATTATTTAATAGAGAAAAACTCATTAGGCCATGAGGAAAACGTTTCTTTTATATCCCGTAAATACCCAAATGCCATTTTGCCACTTTAAAAAAATCACGGAAAGGACCCCTGCCTTGTGTGCGTTGAGAAATTGCTCCTAGATCGAACAAGGCAAATAACGCCAACCTCTCTTTCTTGCGCTGATGGTTGGTCTGGTATGATTTTCTCTACACTCTTAATATTTTGCCAGTTGGGTATAATATGGTTGAACCATTTGTTGAAACTCCAACTGATGCAAGTAGCAAAAAGAACTTTGAATCGATCTTTTTGTGTACGCCATAATGTTACAAGGAACCACTTGGTATCAATGCCTCCCCAAATGATACCAATACAGCTACTTTGGTGGTTGCCTTATCCACCATATGGTATATTTCCTTCAACTACTCCAGAAACTGGTTGGGTGTATCAAGTTAGTGTGTTTTCTTAAATTTTTTTTAGGGTTATGGGGCGTAGAAAGAGCACATGATCAATGCTAAATACTGACGTTTGTGCGCTAAAAATGTCACATTATTAGAGATAATAGTCCATTTCTTTACTGACTTATTCTTGCGCTGTAAGGAGTTCATGTATGAATCCAGTTGGACAGAGCGCAAAACCATCTTGATTAAACGGACTGTAGATCGCTTAATGGCTAATCCGATATAAATGATCTTCGCAGCAAATTTAAAGCTAATAAAATAAGCCTTCCGTTTGACATAGCATACATTGAAGGATACATGGGACTTAACCATCGTCTGACCAGCCTTTTTGTAACACGGTTTAACCAAGGGGGGGAGAGTGGTTACCACCCCCACCCCCGAGAATTCGTATAAAGCACCCGATGCGTATGATTTTATACCAGATAGAAGGATTGTCCTCTCTTTCCATTGATTACCAACATAAGTTACCAAACATACCTACGTATGGCGTCACAATGACGGCATCGAGTCCGCGAGTCGGCAAAATTGGCATTTTCCACAGAAAAATAGACGAAAATCCAAATTTGCGATAAAACCGTAGGAAAATCGGATTTCATGCGGTTTTCAGCTCTAAATACGGGCAATGTGGCTAGTTTTACATAAACATCAGTTTTAGAGCCATACTGTGCATAATATTTTCAACAATGCACCAGAAAAATCCCCCTCACCCTTCGACTCTGACGGCATACACCAAAACCCGGGGAAGGTGGCTACCTTCAATTTTTTTCGATAAGATGGAACCGCTAAAAGGATGAGAGAACGATTGTCTAGAAGCTTTTTACGAAAGGTTTGGCATTTTAGCGCACACGAAGGAAGTTCACTGTCGGGGTGGTAAACCACCACCCCCCCCCCCCCCCTTGGTAAGACGAGTGGTTATGATGAAAAATGGCGGACACAATCAGACTCCAGTTGTTTCTGACCACCTTGTGTATATGGAAGGCTTCTTGAAGCTATATTACCATAATTGCGTTATCGCTTTATTCAGTAGATATGTGGGGATTTTAAATCAATCGTCATTAAACACCCTCCCTCGGCAGTGTAGTGGTTAAAATGTCAGATTTAGAAACGCAGGGACACTGTTTCGAATCCTGCCCCAGTCAATTTTGAGACATTCAGTCCACAAAAATAGTTCGCTATCATACGGTGAGAAATTGCCTTCCGGGCCGAATGCGAAAGATTGATACAGGGTTTTTTAACACTATAGTCCTCGGTAGAGGATGATAAAATAATAATCATAATTTATGGGTTTTAATTAAGTAGATTCTGTTATCAAAAGCTACACGCACCAAAAGGTATGTTTTGGCGCTAAATCGCATTGTTTTCCCGCCACTTAGGTTCCACGCTGGCACAACTGCCAGAATATTTCATCACATGGCATTTTGTTTGCCTGCTTCGTGACGTTTCGTTTGGTGTTCTGTGTTAAATTTGTGCTTTCTTTTCCGGAGCCAATTTTCTGTGTGATAAATATATTTAATATATCTTGGTTTTGTGCCTTCATTAGTTTTGTGTCTTTAATCTGCTTGTTGTTTGGGCAAGGTACGATTTCAAAATTCCTAAAGCAGAAGCAAACGCGCAGAAGCAACAATAGAGAAAAACGCCCATAGATCGTGAACCAAGCACAAACACAGGTAAGCTCCCTGAAACCGGGAGAAGAGCTCTCAAATGAGTCGTTAGCGTCAGTGGTTGTTCCGGAAGTATTAGTGGGTCAAATGTGCCTTTTCGGGCCTCTTATACCAACCAACTATCCTTCCTCACTTCAATTCATTTGCGACCACAGGGTAGAGCTGTACCCTTCATTCAAGGTTAGGCTGACTCGTGAAGTCGGCAAATTATCAACCATTTGCTCGCTCTGCATGCGGGGCAAAAGGGCACAAATAATTCGCATGTAAGGGAAAGCGTCGTGGCCAAAGAAGCACCCAGAACAAATGTTATCAATCAATTAGCTCCAACGCCAATTACATTTTCTATCTCCGAGCCGAATATTGTTAACATAAACCCCCGTGAGGATGCCGGGTTATTTTAATGGAAGGTTTGCAAGGGGTTTTCGGGTGAAATGACACCGGAACGGACAATCAAGACATTCTTTTAAAAATCTCAAAATCGGACGAGATAACATAGAAATTTTTTTTTTTGCTAAATGTAAAGTACTCCACAGAGTGTTGATGTTGGGGAGCAGGGCCCTTTCACCACATCCACCGTATGAAAACTTACAGGTAAGTCCTTTAGGACTCGTCCACAAAGAAAACGCAACGGAGAATATAGGGCTCAGTTCATCATTCTGTCCCCCCCCCCACCCCCCGACCCACCTGGTTCATCTTAAATGATTACATATCCGAGGGGATTCAACAGTTCATTACGCTCGCTTTGATACCGCAGTCGACCTTATGCGTGAACTGGGTCCACGGAACTCTGCTTGCAAAATGAATTAAGTCCGCCTTTAGATTTTTACCGATACATCCCGATGACTTCGAGACTGTTAGGTTTTACATGACGGATCGATGATGTAGACAATGTCTACCCATGGTTGGTCCAGAAGTTGTCCCAATTTTTGAGTATTTTTCAAACATTCCTCGAATTGGCAATATTAAAACAGCAAGATGAGCGAAAACACAATGTTACGTAAGGCATTATCTGATGATTTCCTCATTCTTGGGTCTCCAGGGAGTCCCAATTGCCAAGAAACGATGGATAGCTTTATAGGCTTATGTATCTGGGAGATGTGGTTGACCTTTCCTGACACGTTCAATGGGATGTCATCCATGCTTGACAAGCAATGGTGATGTTCCAATGCGGATCTGGACTTGTACACCGACACAAGTGGTTGGCGATTGGTTTCGCAGCCTATTTCATGGGCGATGGATTCAGGCTTCCCTGGGCAAAACAGTTTCAGGAGGAAACATCTCAAATGATTGCTTTCATAATAAGGAATCAGAAAATGTTATACTTTGGGATTCTGATGTTTAAGTACAGAGATATGGAGTGAAAATGTGAAAAAGGTTCATTGAACTTTGGATTGGTCATTGTTACAGGGACCCAAAACTTTCAAATGCATGGATTTTGACAAAATTAAATACTTTTCAACTAAATCGAGCCAATTTAATATAACTTTCTGTTTAGATTAAAGAGGCCGCCCAAACGGACCCCGTGAGACATATTGATGCCTGCAGAGAATACAAAAGAGTCACCTGCAGAAAATTTCGGTGAACAGGTGCCATGTATTGTGATTGTGGTCTTAGCATATGCTTGGGTGTTCGGGGGGGGGGGGCAAACAAACTCCATCATATAATTTTGCCTTCCGTGAAAGGCACCTATATCGCCTTTCAAGTCACCAATGAACAGTGACATGTTCCCGTGTAATATTTACGCGAACCTTGGATGTCGACTTTTTCCCATGGTGCATCGGGAAAACATCACCTCTCCTGAAGAAGGTAGGCTACTCTCGAAACTCGACAAGTTCTAAAATTAGGCTGACGACGAAACCTGTGAAACGAAATACTACTGTGAATATCTGTTTCAAAATAGTAATAGATTTACTATATTACTTCAATCGGCACACGTGGCTTTTGGTAAAGGTCGATGTGGACAGGTTTTATCAAAAAAAACAATTAAAAAAAAAGCGTTAAATTAATCTTTCTGTTTTTTTATACAGAACATATTACACAATTTCAATAACAGAATAAATCAAAACATCGTTTTATGATGTATTTGATTGCTTTTTGTTTGTTTGTTTGGTCAACCTAAGAAGCGATTAGTTTTATTTTAATCCATGTGACGCTGTTTGAATGATAACGACTTGTAGAACGGCTTTTGGTTTCACACCCCCACAAAGCTTCGCGGAATGCATGTCGATGTACATGGGCTGCCTAAGAGCGTACAGTGGGATTACCCTCGTCCAACCAAGGTGGGGGTTTGGTCCCTAACGGATGATTCCCCTGTCGCCCACAAAAACGCAAACAAATACGACCTAAGGCTTTTATGTAATTGTAGTCATCTTTGGGTTCATTTTAGCGAAAAAGAAATTAGAGAGGTACCACGTTCAGGAGGGTTATGGCGTCCCGGCAAGTCGGAAGGTACGGGGGGTGGTTGCCACGTCCTATAAGTTAGTATGTAAAATGTCAAAAATGTACTTTACGTAAGTATGATGCTACTGTAGCAAATTATTGGTATTTTTTCTTATTATTTAGAGTAATTAACATGTGTCGTGCTTACTTTGGAATCCACATGCCCTCAATAAAATACCAATTTGCTTGCATGAATAGCAAAAACGGTAGGTAAAACCCTTGATTTTGGCGATGTGCTTACAAAGTTGCGTAAAAATAAGCTCTCAGTTTTGACGTCACTATGAGTCATATTGTAAAAACTGATATGTTTCTACTTGATTGAAGAAAGGACATATGTAGCTACACACTGATACCAAACAAGATGATTTTTGTCCCTCAATTACGAAAAACAAATCAGGGGGTGGTAACCACCCCATTCCCCCCCTGGTGTGACCATAGTTCAAAAAAACCCTTGGTTGGACAAGGGTTAAGGCAGAGTGAGAATAAAAGACTCACAAAAAACAAAACCGGAAAAGGAATTGCACTAAGCTGTCCTATTTACAACAATTTAATTCCGTTCAAATCTCTTATAATGCTGTTCACAGACACAGCGCGAAAAGGCGTTTGGAAACAGGAAATACCCCCATTTGCAATCAACACGGGCTTACTTGATACGTAGATCCTTATTCTGTTTGATTGTAACGTTGTACTGATGATTGTCTCTGCAATGTCACGGGTTTATTAGTTCCATTACGATATTTACGTAAGTGAAGATGAATCAATATAAATGAGATCACGAAAGACAGGCCTTGGATCATCTAGGAAAATATAAGAGTTTCACGATAAACATTAAAGCAATCGTTGAAAATAAGACGGTAATGACTAATTTTCCGTTTGAGCCATATCAAACACCCTTTTACGATGACCAAATCGCGGTGTTTTGAGCCAAGAACGGCAATATCACAGCCCAAACCAAATGTGGCAAGGATCTTCCAAAGTGCGTGACTTCCACGAATAGCCGTGACGCATTGGTTTAATGGCGTAATAACGCTCCACTGACATAATTGTAACAATGAAACATGCAAAGTAACCACATAATATATATTTAAAACCAGAAATACAGACAGCAAGATATTGGGAAGAAAGGTGGGGTGGGCGTGTGAAAATTTGAGTACTGAAATATGTCCAGGTATAAACGCTGCAAGCGCTCCAAAAAAAAAGATGGTCGCGATTGCCAGATGGAATAGGTGTGGTTAGTTTACTGTTTGCATTCGCGGTAGACGTAAACACGGTAAAGAGAAAATGCCCAAAATTACCAAGTACTCCATTAGAGTACACACGTTTAATATAGGTTTTCCGACGATTCATCAAATATGCACATCAATTGGTAATACAACCATCAATTTCGCGCTGAGTGATTTTGTAAAACGGACTGAATCAGATTTCAATTCGCTCAACTGGCGGCATCGATTTCGATTTCAATAGTCGAAATCAATTAATGGACATAGTGATTCAGGTAACCGATTAACAAATACGTGATTAGGCACTCGGTTTGACGAAATGCGTGGCCGATTATCAGGATTGTGTACTCTATTCGGAGCGAATTACTTGTCATTGTGATACGAACCCAATTGAATATTCGTTTATTTATCCTATTCAAATGCAATATGAATTGAATTCACAAAAAATATTGTATAATGGCTATGGTTAATAAAAATCATGTGTGGCCATTTTCATTCCTATTGTTTATGTCAAGCCAAATTGATCTTTTAGTAAGTCTTTATTTTAAGATGATTTAGCCTATATAAATTTCAAAAATAGTTTAATCCGGTATTTATGCATGTATCATGGCCTATAATATGCTACATTATACTGCCTTATAGCATTGTATTGTTAGGCTTATTATAGGCTATATATGAGACGCCTACCTATATGCAACTAAATATAACATCATGCATATTCATGTTTATAACATGCATATATATAATCATAATTATTTTTTATATATAGATTTATGTTCTTTGTTTCTTGTTCTTTTATTTGTTATTCTTGGTCCTTTTATTTCTTTAATGACATTATATATAGTCAATGAAACATGTAAGGGACTTAAGGAAGTTCTGAACTTTTTTGTGATGGTTTTTGACTATATTTGTACAGTGGCAAAAATTTAACACAGAATCTGTGGTGCAAACATATCAGTTTGTGTTATCAGGGTTTCCAATGATTTGGTGTTAATCATATTTTAACAGGAATTAAAAATGAAACATTAATTTGTTTATTATAATTAAAGGGCTGTTGTTAACTGGTTAAGCAGGTTTACTGTACTTATCGTCTTCCATTGTTCTTTTCCTAACCGTAAATGTTCTGGCGACCAATGCATCTCGGCCAAGTAGGGTATGTGATTGATTGTAACATGCGTACACTTCGCAGGTGTCACTTCTCTAACGTTAAGTACAGCAACTCCTGGAGAAGATTCAGATCTCCAGACTGGAGGTTGGGACGGCCAGCCTGGGCCGTGAAGCTTGGTCTCAAAATCTCTGCTGCCTTTGAGGTAGCCAAGATGCCTTCACCGCCTGCCTAAAGATGAATGGGCCATTTGCTGTAGGTTGAGAAATGGTGAGTAGGGGGGCAACATCTTGATTGTAATATGGCACGGCATTAGGGGAAGTGGGCTCGGATATGACGGGGGGGGACGGCGTGTCGTATATCAAAAATATGTGATCGCCTGCGGGGAACATTCTGCCACATTGTTGAACAGTTGTTGTCAGGAACTCCTCAAATAGTGTCTCTGGTAACAGTCTCTGATTGTATCTTGTGCGCCACTAAACCCCACCTCGCCAGAAATGGCAAATGGTAACGTTGACGTGTTTGCCTCTCTGTCCATGGACAAACTCCGTATCGCTGGAACCCACGAGGAGCTGCGACATCGGAACCGGCGGGTCATAGTTCTAGCCTGTCTCGTCAATATACACCAGTATGTGCGAATACACCATCTGCCATAACAGTTGGGCAAAAACCAAAACTCGTGCATCCAATAGTGCGTTGGCTCGTTCATTGCTCAGGAATCCTCTGCTAACTGATGGTAATCAGCATGCCATCAGAGTTCTTGAGATGGTGCTGCGCTGAACGAAGGGTTGTTGGGGAGGTCAGCTCGCAGTTGTGCATTCAATTGACCCAAAGTCATCAGAGGGTGTTCTCTAGGTACTGCTGAAGCCTATCTCTCATTCGTCGTCAACCTTCCGGTTGAATTGACTCCTTGGGCTAGCTTGTTGCGGAGCCCCTCTGCAGATATATGGGAATGATAGTTATGGATGTCGAGTGCTTGATACCTAGAGTATCAGCAACCTCCAAATTAGTCTGCGTCTGCAGCCTCAAGGAACCAATTCAGGCGATTTCTATCAATGTCCGGAATTCGCATGTACCTTCCTCTGGCAGCAATCGGAGGGATAGGGAGAGTGAGGTGTAACGTCTAGAGTACAAATTTTTTGAATAGATGATGATCGTGGCAAATGATGGGCAAAGAAGAAAGTTTTTTTTAAAAGCCAAGCTTTATACCTTATTTATACAATACGTGGCAGATTTCAAAAGACTAGAGCCACTGGGTGTAGTTAAAACTTTTGTTAACAAGTAAATGAATGCAATTGCTGAAGCCAACCTAATATAACGCGCGAAATCGATTGTTCATTAGCGAAATAGATTAATTATATGAAAAGGAAAACTTCTTTGGGGATGTGAATTCGAATCACCGAAAATGAATTTTCATGACATTAAAGAAATGCACATTCGCGAAATCGTACACTTATTTTTATCGTTGGAATGCTGTGTTTTGGAAATAGAATGGTTACGTGCTAATTTGAAAGGGGGATTGTGAAGTTCATTCGATTCGCTCGAAATGGAATGCATCCATTTCAAATTGTGGTTTTTTTTTTTTTTTGTTTTTATGCATATTTGCCGAAATCGCCGGGAAAACATATATTATTTGAAGATTAGTTGTCCAAACTTCCCACAACAATCTCTTGGCAGTTAATTCATCGGTGAGGTTGATGTAAGTCAAATTATGAATAGCAGCGCTTACGTTGAGCTCTTAACACTGCATCCTCTCAGCTTTGTGTCAGTGCTATGCGCGAATTAAGTAAGCCTCAGGTTTTGGAAAAGACAATTGTTTATAGAAACTTTTTTACAAAGACGATCAATTTCCAATGAAATTCATAATTAAAGTAAGGCAAACGATTTCTTAAGCCACAGCACACCGGTTCTAAATATTGACAATGTATTTGGACCAAAATGTCACCACAAATTTAAATCTAAGAGGAAGTTGTTTGTTGCAAATAGCATTAAAATAATTGCATTAATGTTCACTCAACACTGGTGCCATTCAGCTTGTTCCGGTGAAGAAGTAATTATAGTCCGCCGTAATCATGTCCGGCTACAAAGGTAAAGAATAGGACACTCGATTCAGTTGAACACTTTCACGAACCATTAGTTTCACGCTTTAGTCCGTTGTCGTCTATGGAGCCTTGACTGAGGGCTATCGCCGGGACTATATCTGCTTCCACCCCGGTAATAATTAGGTGATCCCTCATCAATGTAAACTTAAATACAAAATCAAATCCGGTCGGCCTATGTCAAAAGTGGTAATCTAAATGAGACTCAAAACTGTCCCAATTTACGATTCAAGAAAGTTAACAAAGGGGATTATTAATGCAAGGATATTTTCTCCAGGTATAGACAATTTAAAATCATGTTTATTATTAAACACAATAGGACCTAGTAGCATGAGAAAAGATGACTTGACTTGTAATTAGTAGTTTTACCTGTTGCATATTAATATACAGGGTGGACCCAATAAAAACTGTACCCAAAATGAAAAAAAACAAAATGGTGATATTTTCACTTTTTTTAATTTGATATTGTAATTTTATTAAAAAAAAAAAAAAAAGGGTAATTGAGCATCTTGCTGAAAAAAAATTCTTTTGGTGAGTGGTTCTCAAAGATATGGTACACTGAACAAAAGTCAGCAAAAACAGACTTGTCCACGGAGAATCATTTTTTTAGGCATGGAACTCCCCAATGCCCAAATCGGGCAGTCCTACCCCGCCTGCCCTGAAAACAAGACAGAAATGGTATTTAGCACAACTGCATGCTGATTTCTGATTTAAAAGCCCAGTTGCCAAAACAATGTATGTATACTTATCATTCCATCATGTTAGGAGAGTCCGTCTCATAGATACACGCGGCCCGGATCAGTCTTAACAGTTGAACAAATCCTGACCCAAAACAAGACATTAGAATACTTGTGGACACGAACGAACGAACGATTCCACATGAAATACCCACTGGACACATTTCCATCCCATCCACAGCTTGACTTTGAAGTACCACAAGAACGTGTACGGGTCCGTGTTTTTTCAACATATACCAGATTCTTGGTGAATCATCAAACAAATAAAGCTCTAATACTACTCTTTGCGCTGATGAATCGGATTTGAACAATAAGAATTATGTATAGAGGAAATTCGCTGCTGGACGTATACTAAACGTTCTTAAGTTAAATGAGGACAAGGACAGAGTTCATAGTTCTTGGACTCTAAACATCAAGTGAAAACTCGCCATTAAATAGGAACGCACCGATCGTCTATCAGACAGAGTCAGCAACATTGGGCACTATCTTAATGCAGACAGATTAAAGGACCATAATTCTCACGTAGCCAAATTTTAGTCTCATCTTAGAAACATAGGACTTATACGGAAGTATCTCAATAATGATGCCACTGAACAAAACTAGTGCATGCATTCGTACTTCCGTCAGACAAGGAAATTCCCTTCTTTTTGGATTTCCAGACACTCAGATTCAAACGAATCATCGACTTACAAAATTACTTGAGTGGTACACAGTTAAGTTTGTTTTTTATTAATTGTGAAATTGGGAAAAATTTTGTTCACTGCAAAAGTGAGATATTGTAACAGACGTATGCGGTAAAGTCTTAGCTTGGAATATATATTTTTTTTTTTTTACTAAAATCGACTCTTGCTCCGAAGATAGAGGAATCCACAAGTATCGGAGACGACGAAAAACTTGGCGAAAAGCATTTTGTCATTATTTGCATGTATTTTAGTTTCACCCACGTGAAATTAACAAAACGTTTTAAAAAACATTATAGGCTGTGGTTGTGTGTGTTTTTAAGTTGTATTAAATTGTTAAATAAAATGATAAAGATTAAATATAGCTCACCTTTAAACATATGTGATACATTTATTTGTATTTACTTTATTTCCTCAATCGACTTTATTAAAAATATTTTAAAAATTAATAACAAAGGTAATTAAATTGCATCTTTTTTTAAACCAAACTGTGATACCAAATTATGATAATAACTACCTACCACATAAAAAAACAATGAAATAATTCGTATAAATAGAGCCCAAGTAGCCCAAATGTAAAGGCTTAGATTCTCAGTTCTTAAAAAGGCAAAATAGCAATTTCAAACAAACGTAACTTAGAAAACAAAAAATGGTATAGGAATGATATTTGGCACAGATATTAAGAGAGACTAAGCTCTAGAAAAATCGATATTCCGAATTTTAAATATCCCTGTTTTAAGCTTTTAAGTCAAAAGTGCTTATTGGCTGGACTCCCGGTTGCCATCGCAACAATTCAAAAATCCGGAACATGGTTTCTCCGGAATGTCCCGCGCACATTCTCCCAACCCCATATTGTACGGCAAACGATGTTTTAAGTTTACTTTGTTCACCATAACAGCAGCATGGTGACCATGGCCAACAAAGGTGGAAATAATACGATTTGAAAGTAAGGTCAAGGCATACATGATGGTATAAGATATGAAAGTTGACATTTTAAAAATATCTGAAATCGAGCTCCTAGAAAATTCCAGAATAAAGGGATAAACCCCCCCCCCCTTAAATTCAATAATGGACATTGCATCCTATCTGTTTCATCATCCACAGGAAATTTAAAATCACCTGTAAACACATGATGCGGTGAGGCAGTTGATTCCTCCAACAAAGATGAAAAATCCTGGAAAAAAATTGTGATGTAAGTTTGATTTTGCAGATGGATATGGTCTGTAGATAGCAAACAAATTCACGTGTTAGAATGTGCTGTTTAAATGTATGTTCCAGCGTATGATGTGTGAGCCTCGTACCAACTATTAATAATTATTTATTTTGATATATCATGGTGGAACTCTCGATAATAGGATTTAATTGTATTCTGCATTGTTAGGTCCAAAACCTCAATCATGTACACAGACACGGTTTTTGGTAAGTCGAACGCAAGATTCCGATTCTGACATTACTTTGACATTACGGTGTCATTTGCACCCAAAATTCTAAGATGGCTGCCGGCGCTATCTTGAAAAATGTAGTTTTGGACCAGAGCATCTAAAATCGTTTACAAATACATTTTTCAGTTAATTGACCACAACGATTTCGAATCTGACATTGCTTTGATATTTCAATATCATTCTTACAAAAATCCAAGATGGCGGCCACCAGCGCCATCTTGAAAAAGTAAAAATTTGAGCCTGAGCGCCTAAAATCGTGTACAAAGACACTTTTTCAAGTAAGTCGACCCCAAGGGTTCTGAATCTGACATTAGTTGGCCCAGAAATCCAAGATGCATATGAAGTTAATAACACCAATACAGAAAGTCCTTTAGCATTGCATTTACCTTTAAAAGTAGATCTCAGGATTTGTTTTCACAAGATGATTGTTTGTTTGTTTGTTTTAAAAATTAAACCTTGCACGAATCTCATCAATGTTGACATACATCCCATATCATTTGATGGTTGATGTAGTGCAATATTTACTATAGCAGTTAAAAATCAATAGTGAACGTTCAATGCCCAAGCCTAAACACTAGCATAAAACTATGAGCAGTTTAAATTTGAATTCAATAACAAATTTAATATCTACAAACTCTTTACTTTAAGTAATTTATATCTTGCGCAATTTGTAAAGTTACTAAATAGAATGTGATTTTCTTTGACGTTGCTTGCTTACTGATATAATCAACAACAACAACAAAAATTGATTAAAAACACAAAGCAACGCGTGTATTACCGTATCTTTTGTTGGGTCCGAACTCTACTTGCAATTTAATCAACGTTGTCCTGCCTTTCCCATCTCAATTTCAATTTTATTAATTTTATAATAAGCGTATTTTACTTGACCACTGCATAACAAGGGACAAACTCCTACAGCTTATTCAAGTGACCAATCTGGACGCAATCAAATTTATTTGCCCACTTGATTTGTCAAATTCATTATGATATAGAGAAGTAAACCAGTCGAGATTGAAAAATAGTTTTATTGTTTGAGTTAAGTGGTCGAGTAGAAAAAAAAATACTGTTACCACCCGATGGCGTAGATCATCGACAGGATTGATAGTACATGTGGAACTGTATTTTTGAAAAATTGAAAAATTCATATACAATCTTGCAACCAACGTTTTTCTAAATCCAAATTGCATGAGGATTCCAAAAATCATGGGTGTCATTTTCTTAAAATGTGTTTTTGGATGTATTCCAGGGGGCTAGGTTTATACATGGGTCAAAATATAAAAGGAGGCAAAACGTGTTTGTAGTATACCATCATGTTCAGTACCTTTCAAGATTTACAGAAAGGTATAGTTTGCCCTACCTGAGGGTTATAGTACAAGAATTACAAGGCAAAACGGTTCAAGGTCACACTGGGGGTAAAATTTCAGATTCATCGGTTTGTTTTAAAAATGGTGCCAAATTGTTCGTCTGCCTGTACAGAAGCCGAAAATATTACAGGTCGCGTTGTCAATGACGTTTTGATGATAATTAAGAGGTCAAATATGGCCGTGGTGCACATGGTCTATGGGAGATGACTGGTCATATCTGTAAAAGTCTCACTTTCAAAGGTGAAACACAGAATCTATGTACATTTTCTTATTTAGTATGACCCACTGAACGGTTTAAAACCAGTTTCAACAAAATCGGACCATTCTATAAATAATGACCTTGAACTTTCTTGAGCCTATTGTACTAAAACAATAGGTCGTAGGCCCTAAATATGGCAAACTATACCATTTTAGAAACCTTATGAGCAACCCAACAGATTGGTATAAATTTTAAAACAATTTAAACACTTTTATTGTTTACTCCTCACACCATTTACGCTCTCATAGCATCTGTACTGCTGGCATACAGCGCCACCTATTCCGTTTCCGCATCGCTAATTGGCCGGCTATTCTTAGACATGCACTACGTCTTTTGACTCCCTAGCAGCAGAGCGCTGTGTTAAAGGCTCTGCGATTAGCTTGAACAAGGAATGAAAAAACGGTTTCGCGGTACCTTGGATATCGCGAAATCAACGAATCAGGTGGTCGATCTGATGTTAGAAATGGGTTCCTGATAAAAAGGCTGGCGTGTGGCATGACTTGATAGTAGCAATCAAGAATTGAGCCAGCTGAAAAGGTAAGAAAATTGCTTGTATGAATCGTATTTTTCGTCTTTTTCCAAAAATAAACCTATATTATAAACTAGTCAGCTAACTAGACAATTTAGTTAGGAATATTTTGGAGCGTAAATCGTTACAATAGGCCAAGTATTTTGCGCAATCTCCAGTGTACCGCAATGCACTAACAATCCAAATCAACGCTATCTGACAGAGTTTCCCACCCACAGCCTACGGCGGTCAGGAAAGTAAGTAGTCTGTGTCACAGACTGCAAAAGATATTATCTAAATTAGTAACGCGCGAGAGATTAACGTTATCAGTCCGTCATAGCGAATGCATGCAAATGAAACTAAATCTCAAATATCTCCGGAATACGAAGAGTTTTTCTATGGATATTTTTGCATCAGAGGGTCCGATACAGAAGCGGCTAGGGGCCGACCAGGTAACCTCGTCAATCAAGAAGATTATGGTATGTGTGCGCTTTATTCCGTTAATGTGTTTATTTAAGTATTACAAAAACCGATCTTCTGCCACCTTGAGTTTCGTGGCGTGCAGGTATAGGCGCTCGTCTTGTGATCAAAAGGTCCTGGGTTCAATTCCCACTTCTGACGCAAAATTTTAATCTATTATTTTGGGACTTTTTTGGCTAAACTGCGATTTACACGGTAAGTATAGGGTTACCTGGTCGGCCTCTAGCCGCTTGTGTCCGTTACTTAGAAAATAAAAGATGAGATTTTTTGTTTTGGCATCCACCACTCAAATATTGGATGCCCATCCATTATGACACCATCTAAGATGGCCAAACAAAAAATATCATCTTTTATTCTCATTCTTATTTAGAATTGTCAATTTATTTGTCAAAAATATTCTAACATCATTCTTTTTTATTCATTTAAATAATTGCACCCCTCATGAAAACAAATGTTTCAATCCAAGGAACCAAAGTCATCGCGCAGTGATCGTCACGCTGCGTAAATTGCATTTGCGTACCAACGCGAAATGTACGACGCAGTGCGCGCCGTTTGCGCGTGTCATATATTCGACTACACCGCGTAATTGCTGCACGCACTATCCATCTATTACCCAGTAATGGATGGGCGGAGCTTTGACCTAATCCAATCAAATCTCTGGTTAACATGATAAACCACGCCCACTGAATAAGAATATGTTTGTTTTCAATATGTATCGTAATTTGGTGTGAACCTATAAAACCTAGCGAGAAAATTGAACGTTTTTGTCGGGTACTTCGGTGCTCGCAAACACGGAAAAGTGAACACGCAATCGCTATGGGCCGCATCCCTTTTCCCACAACGCATTTCGGTATTACTTCAGTCTTGAGAATTTTCAAACGCTGGTTTCAATTTACGCTTTTAATTTTAGAAACAGGATATACGTACTTACCGGACCGCCGTACGCTCAGCCGATAACGATGTGGTAATAACCCCCTAGGGCAGTGAAGATTTGCCAAGGTTTGCCAAGATTCAACAATGGGCGGCGCTGTGTACCAAGACGATACGTAAATGGTGTGTCCTGTACAAATCCCCCCCCCCCCCTAATAAAACACCAAATAACACATTTTAAAAAATGACACCCGTGATTTTCAGATTCTCCATGAAATGTATTGGAAAAACATTGGTGTCAAAATTGTATATGAAAAAAAAAATAAACCAAAACATCAATTACATTTCTCCATGTACTAGGTGTAATTTTTTTTTATCAGGGATCAAGAGAGGTCATACAACGGTTAACATGTTGAAAATGTGCATCAGAAATTCCGCTGGTATATTATCAGGCCACTGGGACTTTCCACTCTTTAGTTGGCTGATAGCAGAGGTGAGCTCATCTAGTGAGAAGGGTGTTGGAAGTGCCCGTCCACGCCAGGGGCTCGACGAAGTGTGGTGATCTCCTTTTGCGAGGAGTTGCTCGGCAATTGAGTTGGCAAACACAGGACATTTCGATGGTTTGGAATCTCTGCCGGTGAGGCGGTTTATAGTGTCTTCCAGGCCTTCCTGCTAGTGAGTGAAATCAATTCCTGGACCCTCTCCTCCCAGCGCTCACGACGTTTTCTGTCCAAGCAGTTTGTCAGATTTGAAGCTTTGGATGCCGCTTCTTCCCCGGATTCAGAATTCAAGAAATCATTGTTAAGAGCATCAAATTCCTCATCCCAAGATGGGCTATAACTGCGACAGCAGCCACATGGGATGGTCTTCTATTCTTTGCTATCTTGACTGAGAGTTTTGCATAGTGGCTGTGACATAGAAGGGGCCAGGTTGGATGAGGTTGGTGTCGGAAAGGTTAGGCACTTTGAAGTCCACCCCAGGTTCTCAACTGGTCCCCTGTCTTGCCTTGCGGAAATTTCAACCTTTTTACACTGCGGGGCTTTTTGGTATAGACCTTAGCAAGGCTGTCTGAGCGATCAGTGAGGTCTACTAACTTGGGACTCGGAAAGCGGTCGAGAACATACGGTGAGCAGGAATGGCAATCCATATTTCAAATGCAAGGTCAGATTGATGTTGTGTTCCCACTTCCAGAGTAGAAACTGGCTGTTGCTGGGGTCGAACCAGAGCTGACAGCCAGCCTCTGGTTGGAGCCGTCAGTGTTTGGGAGTCCTGTAGCCCCAGGTAATGCTAATACCTGTTAATCACCAGCGTAGATAACAGGTGCACCATAAGTATGTAGAGAATCTATGTTTAGGTGGCTTGTAGACATTGTTGACGTTGGACATCTACAATTTGGGTCGTTGCACATTCCGGATTGGAGTCTGCAGATGAGGTTGCAATATGTTTTCCAATTGAACTGTATTTCTACGAAAGGTTGCAATCCCATGGGTAGCGGCCTTTCCAATGCAATCAAAATGCGCTTTCCATTTATTATTCCGCTGTCAGCTACCATACGAATGCGCAAAGAGACACATAACTTTTGAACTGAACAGCGCACATGCATCAATCGACGATCTTCCTACAAGCTCCCCATTTAGCACTTGGGTGGAGAGAGATAAGCGAGGTAACGTGTCTTGCGGCTTGCCCAAGTGCACACACACAACATTGGGCTCAGCGAAGATCGAACACACACACCACACAACCACACCCCTGAGGATCATGAGTCCATCGTTTGTATCCACTGAACCATAGTGCATCCCATTTAGCATATTTGAACTATGAAATAACATGGTATATTGGTTCCACCTGTAGTTGTTTCCTGTATAATTAGACCGTAAACAATCACGTCTGACCTGATGTCAATAAATCTCCTTGATCTCTGAGTACGCCTCAAAAGCGGTTGCAGGTAGTTTTGTACTGATAAGCTAAGTTTTTTCATTTATGCCCTTTTGAATTTGCACAGTTCCTTCGTAGTTTATTATATCAGTTCGTTACAATTTGTCAGTCATAATATTAAAGACTACACGGCGGCTTTTAAAATTATTCTCTAAGTTATTCTTATTGTGTATAATTGATGTATATCATAGTTTTCACATTAGAATTTTTAGCTATTGTTTTATAATCTTATTTTAATCATAGCCTATTGTTTTTTTCTATGTGAAACGCGTCCATTGGCCTCTGCATTAGGCCGGCTCTACGCTATTATTATTAATAATTAGATGATGATGATGATGATGATTATGATGATGATGATGATGATGATGATGATTATGATGCGGAGATTTTGGAGCACATAGACAAGTGCACATTATAAACACAGACACGGAGAAAAGACCAGAGGTCTACATCCCTTCTTCTTATCGGTCCCCGGTCGTGTCCAACACTCCTGTGGTTCCTCAAATATGTCACAAGACGGGTACAACATCTGGCTGCTTTTCACTGAATTCATTCCACAGGTCCTTGTTTGTGCATTGTTGCTGCAGCAGTGGCAGACCAAGAGATGGTTCCATTGTCAGTGGTGTCTGTTTCCACAACCACAGGTAGTGTCCTGATCTGCTTCCAGGTAGCCCCACTTCAGCAAGGAAACCTTAGATCCGCCAGTTCTGGTTCTCAATTTGTGGAAAGGCATCCGCCATTCAATCACAATCACATTAAAGATGAAATAGAAAAACAACCGACGTTTCGAATATATGAACTGTCCTTTATCAATGAATAAATACACAAACCCCCAATAGTATAATCTCGTAACTTTCAGTAGCAAAGGTTGAGTGAATGCTTTACACATCACATTGCACTTGCTCTATACATTGCAATTAGTAAACGTTTTGCAATTTTGTTTTATTTTGGAATCAATGCCTTGCTACTTTTTAAAAACGTTTTTGCAAATTGCAATGTCTTATCCATGATCGTTTGAAGCATGGGGAAAGTTTTGCAACACAAGCTACAAAAACACTTTGGTTACGGTGGAACTCGCTTACCATGTATCGCCTTTGCTGGGGTGTGAGCTTAAAGCCTTTGTGTTTTTTGAGACATTTTGTTCTGATGCTCTGGCAAATCTTTACAACTCCAAGCAACTGCTTCCAATCATTAATGTTTTATATATGCTTTGGTCCAAGCCATACTGAATTGGCTCGATATCAGTTACACCTGAACTGGTTTTCCTGTTCCTATTATCCACTGTGCGGTCATGCATGTATCTCGAGGGGCCACGAAACTGGCATCGTGGATTATGTAATAAACCTTTATTCTAAAAGTATGTTGTTTTATATATATATACTATAGATTATATATAATATATATATTATAGGTATCAATATATATATCTATTAAGATATATATAATATATATATTATATATATATAATTTTTACAAAGCCCCCAATAATTAGCAATGATTTATTTCACTTTGAGCAAGATTAAGTCCAGAACTTAGCACATAAAATATTTAATTATTCTAGTGATACAATAGGGATATATCCTGGTTTGTGCAATAGGCTGGTGTGGTGCAAAACAAATAGAATAAACATAAAACCGGAGAAGCGTCTAGAACCTAGTGATTCATTAGAAGGCAAGGGAAAATTTCTGATGAAGGATAGATGGCCCCTGCTGCATTGAAACTGATTGCTCATAGGGGGGATTGGACATGAACTGATACTAAGAGCGGCGCCCTACTGCATCACAGGCATAATAGCTGGTGCATGGGGGTGAGGACCTTATGATGTATGGGCTAGATTAGCACATGACTCATACAGATAGGACTAGATCCTTCTAGACTGGTTTGAGAGGATATATAAGCTCTGGTGAGAGAAGATGACAGAGTACACAATTCATTACTCCAAGGAGTTTAATACCATCGTGCTCCAAGCTATTAGCAGAGTTTCCAATTGAACAGTGACAGTAAGCACATCCTAGTACGATCTTCCATGTAAGTGGACATTGTCAACGTAGTCGCAGCTCCAGTAATTTTCGTCCGAGTGTGTAGCCGTCTTCTGTTTCCGTATTTCGTGGCCTCTGAGTTTTCCAAGAATAAACAAGCTACAGCACTTTTGGACTTTAATATTTAGTTCGACCTCCGAGCTTCGGGAGTCATTAGGAAGTCTGGGTTTTCTTCAGGAAGACAAATTCGTCCGTGGACCACGTCCCACATTGGAAATTGAAGTTTTGCGCTGGAATATTTGCCGGACTGTTTGAGAATCTCATCTTATAGTAATCTTGCTGCGCCCGCGTTCGCGGCACACACCAAGGTATTAAGTTAATTGTATTTTAACCAACTTTATTATGATAAAATCTTTTGATTATTGACACCCTAAATTGATGTTTGATTGAGACTGATTTAGACAACCCAATAAATAAATACTTTGTTTTAAAATTTGTAATCAAGCTCACAGTGTATTGTCTAGTTATTCAGGATTTGAATCCGTAGTTTTGAGGTGTTTTTGGCCTTGGTCAAGGTGACCGTAACAAAATACGAATTTTTTGTTTCTGAGAAAATCGCATTGAAAACGCGAACTCTAGAGGGTCCGTAACATCCAATCCCCACATACGATTCAAACATCAAATCCGATAAGAATAAGAAAACGAAATCAACAACTGAAAATTTCTTTTTAGCTAATATTCTTGAATTCTTACTTGATAAAATGGGATGTATACATTGGAAAATCATCATCATATCCGTCACACACACCAAAATCCAAAAAACGGCGATTTTGTTCATGCATAGTGGACCGTGATGTTGACATTTTCCCTATACTAACGCGTTATTCAGCATCTGTCATTATGGAAAACATCATCGGCGTTTTCTGACATCCGTCAAACCAACCCGTCATTGCGAATCTCCTCAATTTGGTTTATTACATATGACGGAAGGTGAGTGATTGCCCGCAATTCATCGCTTTGAACTGTTAATATAATATAAATTTCTACTAATATGCGATTAATTATAAATTAATTACAATATGTTGGCTGTGGTCATTATAAATTTAAGATGAGAATATTTACTAATAAAAAGTATTTCAAAAGCCCCTTTGTGGAAAATCAAGATACACTTCTTGCCAGAGGGTTCAACATCCGTCACTATGTAATACACCAAAGTCCCTGTCATGCAACATACGTCAAATTGCAAATTTTCTAATTAGATTATGAATTAATGAAGTACTTGGCAATGTTTTCGGCACTGGCATGTTTGAAGATTGTGGTATTTGGTACCATTTCCCTGAATTTTCGTAAAAATGATAAAAATTCAACATCCGTCACTAGGCTCATACAACCCGACGATATATATGATATATATATATATATATATTATATATTATCTATTATATATATATAATATATATATATATATATTATCCTTCGGGAGAAGAAGTAATAATAAAAATAATCAGTTTTTATATAGCGCTTTATCACTGTAAACAGTCTCCAAGCGCTGTTGCCTATTATTATTACGCCGTCATTAGGAAATCGTCACAAATCATTTCGCTTCATCTTGGTGGCGGTCGGCCAAAGCGCAACATCCTATCGACCTCAGATTGTAATATACCCCTTAACATGACAGCTCCCCCCCAGATTTCGCCTGGGTCGGCGAGAAAAATGAGATAAAGTATCTTGCCCAGGGACACAAACACGTTGGCCACGGCGGGGCTCGAACTCACGCCCTAATGATCACGAGTCCTGCACTTTTCCACTGGACCACACACGCTCTCAAAGTACGACACAGGAACACCTGATTTTGGTCCCAATATATAACTACGGTCCTTCCCTTTCTTGGGAAACCAAAATGAGTAACAACATACCTAGTATTAGAATTAGAATTAGTATTAGAATGACGTCAGAAATTTCGCATGTCAGCAAATTACATTTCCATTGTCACAAAAAGTTTTTACAACAAAAAATAGGAATATCAGATTTTCATACTGTTGTTGGCTCTACATGATTGGAAATGACTAAGTTTATACGATATGCACATATCTTTAAGTGCTATAATGTTTTTGAGCCAGTGCAATTGCACTTATCTACCCTATATGCAGTATTCTCATACGTTCCTCAACTTATGACGTCATAGTGACGTGGTAACAAATGTATAGGAATCAGGTAATCAATAAGGAGAATTCAATTGTAAGCGCTTCGGGTGTGTTGTTTCAAAAAATCTAAAAATGATCAGTTACCTATAACCTAGTATCTTCGAAACTTTTAATGACTTTTTTGATGATTCTGGAGACTTATTTTTAAATGCTATTGATTAAAGCTGGTATTTTCATACATGTATATGGATTTTCTTGAAATCGGGCATGAGCGCGTGAAATCCAGCAAAATATTGCCCCAATCGGGCTGAAAATAAAAGAAAACGCGTAATTTCGGTGAAAATACCTGCATTCAGTTTTTAAACTAAATATTCTCATGCCAGTTAAATTCAAGGACCTTATAAACAGCTTTAACAAAAATGGTTGCATGCAATATTGGTGTTGGTAGTTAAATGACGTATGAACAATGACTGGGCAACAAACTTCAGACGAGATATCTAATTTCATTTTATATTCTTCAAGCAAAAGTGACCGTGTCCAAAGTTAAAGTACTTCCAAATAAATTGGAAGTTTTGTTTTTGCGAAATGAACACTGTTCCTATATATATTTAAAGACATCATCATGATTATTTATTTCATTGACAGTTTTGATTGGAAAGCAAATTTTTACAGCAATTAGCTTTATAAATGCTGTTACTGCACCAGCAAATTCACACTTTGCTGGAATTCGCACTCAAGCACAGATTAGACAAGAAATAAAATGCAAGCCATTGACTCTAACGAAAGCTTTTGTAAATTTGAAATTATCGTCAACCTAACCGACGAAGTAGCAGCAAGAAGATTGTTATGGGGAAGTGTGGACAAACTCATCTTCACGATTATTATAATAATAATATATAATACTAACGGAGCATTATATGGGCGCTCTACAAAGCACACAGCGCCTGACAATTATTATTACACGAGCCGCCTTCAAGAAATCCGTCACGATCATTTTCCGTTCATTTGAGGTGGCGGGCCTCGAAGACATTCCTGTACAAGCGCACCAGCCTATCAGCCGTTAGATCGTAATATTCCCCATAGCAGCTACCCAGATTTCGATTGGGTGGACGAGGCAATTGAGACTAAGTGTCTTGCCCAGAGAGACACACGTGACCATAGTGGGGCTCGAACTCACGATTTTCACGGTCTATTGCTCACGAGTCCTGCACTTTTTCTCCGCTTTATACCAGCGTCGTCTTTTTTGGAGCTCTCGGTAATTTCGTTTTCTTGTTCACCGTGTTCCGTCTACCGCGTATACAAACAATCACTAATAATTACCCACCTCCTGCCACCTGGTTGGGCAGACTGTATTTTGGGATCAACTTGCGGTATGTTCTTATGGGTCTTTTTCAGTTCACCGAACAAGCTATGGGTTGCTCTCTTTCTGTAATTGTGATATATCTCTCTTACTTTCCATCGGTAGAGATTGTTACTGTGGTGTCAATAGAACGTTATTATGCCATTTGCAAACCAATAAAGCACCGTGCAATCCAAGGAAAATCTCGCACTCGGAAGATTCTTGCCAGCGTATGGCTTGCGGCTGTAATCCTTTCCGCGCTTTCTACGCCTCGATTTAGTCAACATAAAAAGGGTTGCATACATTGGCCTCAGACGGACGAATTCATTCATTCACCGCGATATTTTAAAAATTGCTTTAGAGTTAACAAAGGTTTCTTCCTCTTATCGGAGATTGTCCAAGGATTGGCGTTCATCGTCTCATTCACACTCAGTATCTTCGCTTATATGAAGATCGTGTTCGCTCTAAATAGTCGAGAAATTGCATCGAATTCACAGCAAGATAGTAGGTCAGTGCAAAATAAGGCAATTCGTAACCAAGTAGCACGGATGCTGATTGCAAATGGAGTAATTTTCTTCATTTGTCAAACACCATATCGCGTCTTATCTGTTAACACGATGATCGTTGAACAGACTGGAACAGATGTTCTCTTTACGGATGGTTTCGGAGCAGCGTTAGTCGTTATCGGTCGAGGTCTGCTGTTCGTCAATTCTGCCATAAATCCTTATCTGTACGCATTAAGTAGCCCATTCTACCGGGGACATGCATCAGTGAAGCTTTGTGTGGAAAACCAAATGTGAACGTTGAGAGGATGGTGACTATACCATTATCATGTAAAATACTGTGAACCTAATAAAAACATTACAAATATTATTTGTGCGTAGACCTATTATTATCATAACAAAAAGTAAATTTAATAGCTTGTTGACATGCGCCATTTATTCTTTTTCTTTATTAACTAGAATCATTCACAACGTCTAATTTGTACATCGTGTTTGCCTGAATTATAGCTTAATATGTTTAATATCGTCTCATTGGCAATTGCATTATGCTATCATGGTACATTACAATGTGTTTTCTCTGTAAGGTTGTCTGGCAAAAATAGACATGGTCTCATCTATGCCACCACATTAAGTTATCCAAAGCACTTGAAGAGAGGTTGTACGGGTTTTCATAAGGTCCTGCCTTTGACGACTTTCCTATCGTAATTGTTATATGTTTACTGTTTGTTTACGGCACTACAACTGCAAAGCATTGTCAACTTTGCTTTTGGACTCATTTCTTATGTCGGAAGCATCCTTTTTCACTCTAAATCGTAACCTTGGCAATTCATTTGATCGTACAGAATTAATATTTTGCTGTGAAAATATAAAATGCGAACACTGGTCCTGATAATGTGTTGCAACCATAATATCACTTGAAAGCAAAAGAATAATAACGAAATTCCAACAGAGCGCGCTTTTGTTTATCAATAGTCCAAGGATCATAGAAAACGCGCGGAAAGTAAATAAGCCATACAGTACTAAATTTTCATGATAGTTTCTTAATTGTGGAGCAATGATCTTGAAACGTCCTAAGTTCCCCTGGCGCTAAATGAGGAATCAAAGGGTAACATTTTGTTGCTGCGTCCGATTCTAAAATGTTCCAACTGTGTTCAAATATTTACCAATGTGGGGCTGTTCCTGTCTAAAGATTATAAAAGGGTATAGTTTTAGCCTGCAAGTTGGTCCGATTCCTTTCAAAAGTGTGTATATGTACGTCTCGTTGTGTAAAACTGAAAAACCCTGAAAATATATTTGACATTCCAAGTTAATTTCCTTGCGTAGTTATAGGGCTCATTAGGACAGATATTCATAGAGGGTCACAACTGTCCGCCATTGTAGGTCATATTTCAAACTAGAATTTCCCCGCGGTTCTCGGCTTTCTAGGTTTCCGGTTTTTCAGGTGATTTTGGGACTGGTTGGGGCGGGGAGGCTGGTAAAAATGTGTGTTGCCAGTGGGTTCCTGTTGGCGTTGGTTGTGATTCGTCTGTTCAGAACCGTATCGGTCGCTGTGAGCCATATTTTGTTAACTGAGGTTGGCTGGGATTTGTATGTTGAATTGAAGCAGACGTTTTCCTGCAAGTTGTTTAATTGTTTGAATTGAATGTCAAATATTGAATTGTAATTCCGTGGCTGCATAATCAGGCGACTTGCAAGTTTTTGAGGTTGACTTGTGACTGGAATAAGTTGGATTATGCATCTATCTTAGCTATCTTCCATATTACATCACTCAGTAGTGAGTATTGTTGTACTAGGTGAAAAAAGTGCTTGGTCACAGGAACAAATATCAAAAATTGTGGCAGGACAAAAAAGACTAGGTGTCAAGTAAAAATGGTTCCGTGTGCTCGCTAGCGGAGGTGAGTGGCTTCAGGCGACTCCTGGAAAATCTCCAGGACGGAGCTGAACCCGTAAAGCTGGTAGGGGTGTTCCAGGTGCAGATGACACTTGGAAAACTGTGCTGGTAAGAGAATTCTACAGTGGTGCTATTGTAGCTGTTTGGTGGTAGCCCCTAGTTTTGGGTCTGATTATATTACCACATGCAAGGTTTGTAAGTGAATGATTGTCCAGAATTGAGCTGTAAGTTTTCTTGCCAATTGTTGGAATATGACGCCACAGGTTTACAATAATGCAATTTCATTCGCGAACAATTCCTTTCGTTTTTGTTTATTTATATTATATTCTTTGTTTATTTGATTTTTAATTTATAATGTATATATTTTGTATTCATAGTGTTTATTTTGTTTTTAATTATGTAATTGTATATGTGTTCATTTCGTATTTATTATTTAGTTTTTATTTTACCTATTTAGTCATCTTTAATTTGTTTATTTTAAATTTGTATTGTAACAATTTACTTTATTAATAATTTAGTGTTGATTTTATTTCTATGATATTTTTCATTTCGATTTTTTAGTTATAATGTATATGTATTTATTCAAAATTTGTGGTTTTTAATTGTATTTGTGTTTATTGCTTTGTTTTATTTTACTTATTTAGTCATCTTTATTTTGTTTAGTGCTAATCATTTAAGTTTATTTTCATTTTAACGATTTATATTATTAATATTTTGTGTATACGGCTTTGATTTATTAATTTTTAAAATATTTTTTATTATCCTCCCGTTTATTTTTATTTTCTTACCATTTTGGCTTTATTTTTTATTATTTTGTCGTATTCTTTATCGTTTATTTTGTACGGATTTAAAAAAAAATTATTTGGTTCCTTTTATTTTATTCATTTTATATTTCTATTCCTTTTTGGGGAAGGCGCTATATAAATATGTTATTATGTTATTATTTTTTTTTATTTTAACAATTTATTTTAATGATATTCTAAGACTAAGTGTACACGGGTTTTTTTGGTTTTATTTTTTAAATTATTTTTTTATTATTTTCTCATCTGTGTATTATTATTTTTCGTTTTATTTTTTTTATTTTTAATCGGTACTGATTTTTTCTTTATTTCATTCCATTCGTTATTTTATTCATATTTATTTGTGTTAATTTCTTTTGTTATGCTTAGGCCTATATGTATGACTTTGTGATGGTCATATGCGGAAAAAACATCCCTGTTACACCCAAACAATAAACATTTCTAAAAATACAATTAAACAAAGAAATAACACCTCCCAAAAAAAAAATCAGCCGAAAGTGGAATTCGAACCCAGACCAACGGTTCCTATCATAACGAATCATATCTTAAGGAATCAGTTGACGGAGCCATTGAGGTGAGCCAACCATTTCAGTTGCCACAAGCTGTTCTTTATCATTTATTTCGTTTGATTTTGTTATTTTTAATTTGTACTGATTTTTTTCTTTATTTCATTCCATTCGTTATTTTATTCATATTTATTTGTGTTAATTTCTTTTGTTATGCTTAGGCCTATATGTATGACTTTGTGATGGTCATATGCGCAAAAACATCCCTGTTACACCCAAACAATAAACATTTCTAAAAATACAATTAAACAAAGAAATAACACCCCCCAAAAATAAATCAGCCGAAAGTGGAATTCGAACCCAGACCAACGGTTCCTATCTTAACGAATCATATCTTAAGGAATCAGTTGACAGAGCCATTGAGGTAAGCCAACCATTTCAGTTGCCACAAGCTGTTCTTTATCATTTATTTCGTTTGATTTTGTTATTTTTAATTTGTACTGATTTTTTTCTTTATTTCATTCCATTTGTTATTTTATTCATTTTTATTTGTGTTAATTTCTTTTGTTATTTTTTAGGCCTATATGTATGACTTTGTGATGGTCATATGCGGAAAAACATCTCTGTTACACCCAAACAATAAAAATTTCTAAAAATACAATTAAACAAAGAGATACACCCCCCCCCCAAAAAAAAAATCAGCCGAAAGTGGAATTCGAACCCAATCCAACGGGTCCTATCTTAATAACGAATCATCAAGAGCCATCGAGGTAAGCCAACCATTTCAGGCGCCACAAGCTGTGTAACGTTTCGCTAGTGTTACCGCAACGCATTCTGGGTATTTTTCAATGTAAACACGTATTACTCCAGGGTATTATTACTGCCGATCTTCAGAGAAAGAGGTATTGCGAGATACAGTATTTATCATCTACAAAAATATTTCAGCTAAAAACACGAACATACTATCTATCATCTACAAAAACATTTCAGCTAAAAACACGAACATAAGCCTAATGTTCATTGGGGAAAATGACACACAAAATTATAGACGGAGTAGTCCTTCGCTCGGCGCTGCAACAATGATATCATTGCTTAATTTCGTCAAAAAGCTCTTCCAGGTAACCCCCGCTATTTAGCTTGACACGTCATAGCCCGGGACACGACCACAACCAATGGAGTGTCTATAGTCAGAGCAACCTTGGACAACCCGCTATTATCACAGTGCACTTACCCAACTACCCTACGTTACAAATCGCCCGAGGGGAATCAACCATCACTAATTTCCTTTTTTGGCATCAATATTTATTTTCACTACACATATACGCGATTTTAAACAAAATCCGCTCTCTAGAAAGCGCAATTTTCTGATACATCTTTAAAGCAGTGATAGCTGATCTCGTACATACTTCATAATCCAGTAAACAAACCCAAACTTTCCATTTAAATAAAAGAAACACATTTTACAAAAAAAAACACCGTTTTTTACTTAAAAAAACTTTAAGCTAAAGAATTACACCGACAATTTCTAGGGGGTCAAACACCAGCTTGACAGTAATTTGCACGTACCATTTTCACTGGCCGAGATTGTCCGACATTTAAGGAGATCCGCGAACAAAAAACAGCCCCAAAATGGCCCGAGTAAAAGTAATATACTGTCGCTACGCGACCGATAAAGATGTTAGATTGGATAAACATGATATCACAATACTGCATGTGCGAGTAATTTGGAATTATAGTTTAATCGGTTTAATTAGAATCGAGCTGTTCTGAAAATTTTACCACACGATGACGTTAAACAATTACTGGCCTGAATTCCTAAACTAAAGGTCGAAAGAAAGGGGTTGACGTTTCATATAGAAGTCCCATTGATGCAAATGTGGTATTGCCATTCATTCCGTCAAGCACTACTGCACAACGTCATACAGCGCATGACGGAATCAATTGTAATAACCTCATTTGCATCAATGGGACTTCTATATGAAACGTCTACCAAGAAAGGCAAGCTAGGAGAACACAATACTAAATGATTGAGCTCAATTGAATCATTTTAAATTTTCACTCTGTATAAACCTTATCCCCTTATTCCTCGATTAGGACAAGGGGAAACTTGAAGACTTTTGATATGTTTGCTCCTTTCAACATTAGGAAACTATCATGGAAAATCAGCCATGTCTTATTTATTCCGCCTTCTGGCTACATAGACTTATTAAAGTTCCTGGACTAAAAACACTTTACCAATTCTTTTGTGTGACCAAGGGTTTGCGCACACTATTCTTGATTTCGTAACTCAAAATGGGTTATGTGTAGTTTCGTTTTGATTAAATCAGTTGGCCAGATTTATGTCATTATTAATACTTGGAAGACACCTTCCGTATGCAATGAGCACGTTTTGAGATCATGTTTTAGAAGCACATTTTCGGTTATAGGGGTTCTGTACACTCTACTGAGTTCCCCACTTCATAATTTTGCCGTGACACTTTATCTCACAAGAATATCCAGATTTTGTTAAAGTCTAATTCATTGGCTTTCTAAACATGCGTGATTCATTTAGTAACACGTGACTTTTACACAGGTACGTTTGCAGTTTTCTAACTTGCAATCTTCTTTTATCGGCAATGGCGATTTCCATTGACGGAATGTTATCTATCTTTAGCCCTTTATACTGTCGTTGAGGAATTCCGTTCATAAATAATAACTAGACTGGTTGATTCCTTAGATACTAAGCTTTCGAATTTATACGGCGAAGTTAAAGTTTTTCGAAGGTAGAATTTGTTTAACCCTCGTCTACCGAAGGGGGGTGGTTACCACCCCCCCCCCCTTTCAGGTTTTTTCCCCGGCTTGCTAAAACCCCCTTTTTTGGTGCCAAATTATTTAATGTAATTGTCAATTGACATGTTCCGCTCCTTTAATCCAAAAACAAACATCCACCGGGGTATAGGTAAGATACAGGGTGATCCCAAAGTGATCGATAGGGGGGGGGGGGTAACCACCATCTCCGGAAGAGAAGTACCAACATGTCTAACACAACACAGGAACATGACAGACACCTGATTTAGGTACCAATAGATAGCTATGGTCCTCTTCTTTCCATTGATACCAAAATGAGTTACCAACATGCCTAGCATTAGTCACATGACGTTCATAGACACACACAGTGAAAAAATTCACTTTTTCGCCACAAAAAGCGTAGGAAAAAAGACTTTTCATGCGGTTTTTGACTCTACTTGATGGAAAATGACTAGTTTTATATAATGACATCATTTTAGAGCTATAATAGGGTGTTTGAGTCAATTTTCCACCCTATATTCAAGTATTTTTCGTACTTTCCTCAACATAATAGGGATGTTAGTACTTATTTTGGTACCAATGGAAAGAAGAAACTCTAAGCTATCCTTTGGTATCAAATTTACAGGAATCGGGTGTTCAGTAACGAAAATCACAGGGGGATGGTAACCACCCCCCCCCCCCCCCTTCGGGAGTTTTGTTACAAAAAATGGCTCAGGTAGACGAGGGTTAAGACGAGACAGAATCCCGGAATATTTTGATAACATGTTGACAATGTTCGAAGTATGGGTCGACCAGGTTAACGAATCGTCGAAAACTACGCCACGAAATTTTGTGTGGGAGACTAAAAAAAAAAAAAAAAAAAATTTCAATAAGTAACCTTTGTAGGGGATGCCAAGCTACACCAAATACATGAGTCCCGTGATCAAATTATGTAATCTGTAGAAGGAGTAGTGATTTGAAGTGTAACGTAATTTTATGTATTTTGACCTTTGACCCCTAAACCATGGGTCAGGTGATGGGGTCATGATTGACTTTTATTGACCTCTCATCAAGTACTACAGGATGGGATAAAAAGATTTTTTATTTGACCTCGTTTTAAATTTTACACACAGTAAAGGTCATTGACCTTAGTGACCCCAGATGACCTTTGATCAAAATGTCATTAAGTAACTTTTGTAGGGGATGTCAAGCTGCACCACATACATGAGTCACGCGATCATACTATGTAATCTGTAAAAGGAGTAGTGATTTGAAGTGTAACGTAATTTGATGTATTTTGACCTTTGACCCCTAAAGCATGGGTCAGGTGATGGGGTCACAATTGACTTTTATTGGAATGGAAAGAAGAAACTCTAAGCTATCCTTTGGTATCAAATTTACAGGAATCGGGTGTTCAGTAACGAAAATCACAGGGGGATGGTAACCACCCCCCCCCCCTTCGGGAGTTTTGTTACAAAAAATGGCTCAGGTAGACGAGGGTTAAGACGAGACAGAATCCCGGAATATTTTGATAACATGTTGACAATGTTCGAAGTATGGGTCGACCAGGTTAACGAATCGTCGAAAACTACGCCACGAAATTTTGTGTGGGAGACTCTGGTGATACAGACACCATGAATACATATCGTCGTGGTCACGACATACTGTCGAATGTGATTTTTTGGTCAAATTCAGTTAATAGATGATTCTGGTTGCATTTTATGTACTCTTTAATTGCACCCAAAAATAAAAGTGAAATTACATCTCCTACCCAAAATACCCCCTGTCGAATAACAGTCATTTGTATAAAACGGGTTTCACAAACAATTGAATTCGTATTCGATGGCTTGGCTTGTCCAGATATCTCAGCGCAATTGCGAACAAATACGTATTCGCTGGGACCACTGACCTCTACACACGGATAGCGGGTCTGAGTCGCCGAGTGTCACAACAGGAAGTTGCTTTTCTACCTTGGTAATATGGCGGGAAACAATGCATACACCTTGTCAAAGTTAAAAGAATTTTGTATAACAATAGAACATCTGTGTGGAATATGTGCACCAGCAGGTGTATATGCATTGTTTCCCGCCATATTACCAAGGTAGAAAAGCAACTTCCTGTTGTGACACTCGGCGAGCATTCAACTGTGCGGCAGCCCGCTATCCATGTGTAGAGGTCAGTGGCTGGGACAAAGATTCGAAAATAGGTCGGTCAAGATTTATATTAAGACAATCGGTGAAATTTCCCTTTCTCTACTTCATGAAGGATTTGCCATGTTTTTTTCACATTTCACAAATGTGAAGGTAGCACTGTCATCGGGGTTAGCGTATACGCTGTCAAAGTCGATTGATGGGGAGTGGTTGCCATCTAAGAAAAATTATATTACCTCTACTCTCCATTATTGAAAATGCAGCATTCTGATTGGTCAGTTTACTGCAATAGTTATTTTGCAATAATGGGCCGCTAATGTATTTTCTTATAAAATCAAGGAAAAATAGAAATAAATGGTTTGTAGTATCATCTGTGGGCTGATAATGCATCTTCCGCCGGAAAAACCTTAAAAATAATGGGCTCGGTTGCGCCTCGCACATTATTCGCCAATAAATGATACTACATTAACCTTTAGTTAATTTGTTTGCATAGTGCGGCTCGAATGTTAATATTCTTAACGTCCCTTAACTGCATTTAAATGCACTTTAAAAAAAAACAGGAGCGGACCCCTGCCTTGGTTAGGGTGAAATTGCTCCGAGATCTAACAAGAACAATAACGCTACTTCCCTTTTTTGCTGTGATCGTCAGATTTTCCTCTAGGGACATTAGGGATATAAAACTAGTCATTGGCCATCATTTGGGGCCAAAACCCGCATGAAAATCAAATATTCTTTGGTTCAAATTTCATTTTTGCATTTATACACTGATGTGTATCTGTGGAAATGATCAATTTTGCCTACTTGCGAACGTTGATGTCATTGTGACGTCATACTAGGTATGATTATACTTATTATGGAATGACACGGAGGACGAAGTCTGGTACCGACATCGTAAGCATTTCTTGCTTTATAATAATGAATTTTTTGGATGGTACACCCCACCCCTTGGTAAAACCGCGTTACAAAGATAGTCTTGATAAGCATATTGCCAAAATTTGGATATTCTGCAAACAAATGATTACTAATTATTGATATCATCATTGATATTTTCGTTGGGAAGTTGTTTACATGTTAGATTTTACTATCATCATCATCGTTATTTTAATCATCGTCGGCATCATCATTTTACAATAGTTAAAAACCTGTAGCTATAGTTATTTCAGCATACCACCAGAAGAAATCAACGGGTTTCATGGAGTTGAATACGTATACACAGCGAATCAAACACGTAGGTTTTGACAAACTGTCAAATCACATTCAGTGGCCATTTTGAAAAATAAACAGCTGTTTCTTGGTATTTTAATACTCTCGTCAGTTAGAAGCCATTCACGTCTTTAACATACACGAATTTGAAAAGCCATTTCATTTATTTCATTTAATTACACTCATATATAAGTAACTCAAACTTTCAAAACGCCGTTTTCTCATAACTAGCATTTCTGCTGATTCAATAGTATCAGAACCCATGACGATATGTTGAAATCGTGACATTGACGGTAGAGAGCTGAATTGATGAACTGCGATTGGTCAATTAGGCGATGAGTTGAGTAAATGCTTTTCAACCAACGTCTGAGAGAGACTGCTAGCTACGTCCAATTAACTTTCCCAGATCCAATAATTCATTTCTTCATAAGTATTAGCTTTCCAGCACTAATAGTTTGTAGAATCTAATCAAATGTAATAAAAATATGTAATGTAAGAATGTAATAACCACACAAGGGCACACAATTACTTTCATAAAGATATTGTTTACAATATATTAGGGAGGACCTGCCGTTTCTATTGTTTATCAAAGGCAGATCGTTCAATTGTAATTTCTTTGTACATAAAATTTATACCTGTATAAATGGTTTAATTGCAAAGTGATTTTCCATCAGATAATTGAGAAGCTTTGTTCCCTTTTGCTCTTAGCTGTTGAACTGCCACCAACTTCACGGGTCCATGCACTGACTCAGTCAATCATCAAGCAGGCGACAAGATGGATAAGAGAGAGCTTTACGAAGACCCTTGCCATTTTGAGATTACCGTTAATCTCACCAGTGAAGAAGCCGCTAAAAGATGGCTATGGGGACCTACAGACGAAGTAGTCTATACAATCATTTTACCGAGTGTCCTTTTACTTGGTATCCTCGGTAATATTGCTTTCTTGTTCACTGTGTTTCGTTTGCCGCGAATGCGAACAATAACTAATAACTACCTATGTCATTTGGCGTCCGCTGACATTGTGTTTTTGGGAACAACCTGCGGATATAACTTAATACTTTATTTCAGTTCATCTATTCAGGACAATACCATAATGGAATCATCTATTGATTGTTCTCTGTTTTATTTTGTTGTGTTTCTCTCTTACTTTTCCACGCTGGAAATCGTCACAATGGTTTCAGTGGAACGCTATTTTGCTATTTGTAAACCGATACTGCATCGTACAATTCAGAGAAAATCTCGCATTTGGAGGATTCTCGGTGGCGTCTGGATTTCTGCTGCAATTCTTTCCGCATTTTCCACGCCTCGGTATGGTCAATTGATAAAAGGTTGCATATACTGGCCTCAAGGAGAAGAATTCAGTCATTTACCCCATGATTTTCAAACTTGCTCTAGAGTAAGCAAATTCTTTTTTCTGTTATCCGAGATGATTCAAGGTTTATTGTTCGTTATCTCATTCGCGATTAGTCTCTTTGCTTATGTAGGCATTCTGATAGCTTTAAATGACCGAGAAGTTAAAGAAGATACACAGCAAGAAAACAGATTACATCGGAATAAAGCCATTCGTAATCAGGTGGCACGGTTGTTGATTACAAATGGGGTTATTTTCTTCATTTGTCAAACGCCTTATCGCGCTTTGTCTGTAAACAGCATTATCATTGAACAGAACGGTGCAGATGTTCTCAACACGGATAAGTTCGGAGCACTTCTGAAAGCCATCAGTCGAGGTCTTCTTTTTGTCAATTCTGCCATAAATCCTTATCTCTACATTTTGATCAGTCCATTTTATCGGACAGCATTCCGTGAAGCTTTGTGCGGTAATCCCAAAAATGAAATAGAGAGAATAACCAATTTATCATCGATACCAACATCGTAAAATGCAGATTTTCCAATTGCACAAGGATTCCCGCAGTGCACCTATGCATCTTCTTACCGTTTCCAAACATTGTGGTTCTCAATATTATGATCAAGCCAGAGATGGGTACAACGTCTGGCTGCTTCACTAAATTCCGCAAGGTCATTTTCTGTGCATTATTGCTCCAACAGTGGGCAGACCAAGAGATGTTCCATTGTCTGTGGTGTTGTTCCACAACCACAGGTAGTGTCCTGATCTGCTTCCAGGTAGCCCCACTTCTGCAAGGAAAACTTAGATCGACCAGTTCTGGTTCTCAATCTGTTGAGGCATCGCCATTCAGCCCATGAGTCAGCTCCAGGTGGAAGATGCTCACCAGGTTCAATACCAATATATGTTACGTAGTTGATAGCAAGTCTTTCTTTCCACAATGCGACTCTCTTATACTCCTTATTAGAGACTGATTCAAGAGATTGGACTTTGCTTAAGAAATTCTCTCTGGATTTAAGACGGTTGGCAGCAGGTTTCTGTCCGGACACAGGGGATTAAATTACTTAAGACCGATATCGATATAAGTTAAAGAGTAAGAACCATGGTTTCTATTGCTCTTTATTCCATATAATTTGCTTTTAGGCTAGCGGTCACATCTCATAGCATTATAAAGCTGACGCAACCCCGGGAAGTACATAATTTTTCCTTAATACTCTAAAATGATAAAAATCCGTTCTACGCGTGTTCTCACGTCTAGTATGTGCACATTTTCTTGAAAATGAATTAAATTTCATCTCTTTTTTGCTCTGAATATCAGTGACCAACGGATGTATACCACGTTCCATTGACTCCAGCAAATAATGGCGCTACTGATAAGTTAAGCATAGGACGACGGACTTCAGATTCTCTGGAACCATTGTTATTGTCCATGACGTTAAACCTTTCAGCTCCCGATTTAGATTGAGCTATAGCCTCGCTCACGAATAAAATAACAGTCAGGCTTCTTCTGTGAGATTCTGTGAGTTCAATAACTTTGACCGTATATTTCATCATTTATTTAAAAAAAAACGAAGATAAACAAAAATCATGATCAAAATGTTGCTTGGCAAGCTGTTACCTAACACCTTGGTGCAGAATCAAGACCCATAACTTAATCATGTTAATGCAGGACTCTTTTCTATTCATTTTAAAAGTTTGTTCGACACCGGTTTACCTGCATTTCACATAGGTGAATGATTTTCGATTTCTGCTAATAAAGCGGTCAATTGAATAGAAATGTGGTTACGCGGCAAATTACGGGTCCTTATGCGAGCATCTTTTTCGCTTTGGCTTCATGGCCTATTTTGGCAATCTTGAAATACACTCAATTCACTGCAGTGAGTTCATATCACTTTGGTGCCACTTTTGAGTATGTACCATTGTTTTAAACACCTTCCATGCAAAGTTTGGTTGTAATCATCTGCTTCTTAGAATGTTTTAATTTTGTTCCTGTTGCTGGATGATGATATGGTGCACAAGAACTTCACCTTTGTTGTATTCCGTGATACTTAAGATGACTCTCTTCCACCGAGTTGAGGCAAGCGAACAATGGCGATTTCATTTTTCATGCAGAATGCCACAGTTATATTTCAGATTACAACAGCCACTTTTTAAGGTCACTTATGATATCATGCGAATCCTTTTCTGATCTTTATGAGTTACTTTAAGGAGTGTAATCCTTTCCATGAATTTAGAATCCGTTTAGAAAACAGTTGCGTTTTGCATGTATGGGCCATTGAAACGCATAGAGAAAAGTGGCATAAAATGGATTTTGACCTACTGCAGTAAAACGCACATATCTTTGGATTGTCTACAGCAAATGTGGAACAAATAAAAACAAAATATGTAAAAGTTTGGTTTTTCTCTTCTTTAAGTTAGCATGGTTAGTATGTGCTTTATCAATGTTTCTTCAGAATATCTTGAGGAAAAACGGCGTTTTTTATTGTACCACTATGATACTTTCTAAATTGCACTATATGCTACCAAATCTAAAACTTATGGTATATATTCCAACTTTCGTTTTTTACGTTTATACTGTAGATCAGTCACGGGACTCAGTGTAAGAAAAAAGGACGTTCATCTCAAAAATATTTGTCATTTTTTATAACGTGATCAACAAGATTTTTCGAATTTATGTAAATACATGCTAGAAAATCATATTTGGGTCAGTTTCAGTGTTTTGTTGATCAAGTTTGTAAACAATCACACTACCTATCTTATTTTCAACAGCGAGATATCTGGTTTCTGCACATTTAGAAAGTATGAACATTATGCGTAAGATCCCTATTATTCGTAGGTAACAGGACCTATTTTGCAATTTCTACTTTGGAGTTTGCATGTTTACAATATATGTGAATAATGAATGATAACATTCCGGTTTTCGATGATTTGTCCAAATAACAGTTTTAGCCTTAGGCTCGTGTAGTAATAAGCGGGAAAAGGAATAAAGTGCCTGTTTGACAAAATTATCAAACACTATATATATAATATGAATTTTTTAAAAATCTCAAAAAATTCTGTTTCAAAACCAACACTTTTTGCGATTTTCAAAACTTTTCTCTGAAGCGTAAAATTTTCGGGCCTCGTTTTATATATTTTTTTTTATTTTTCAAAAATGTAAAGAAAATTCTCGAGCACAAAGACACATACAGCCCACTTTACAAATCTTACAAAGGTTTTTTTTCAAAATCAACACTTTTAGCAATTTCAACACTTTTCTCCAAAACATAAAAATGAATTATACTCAAGCACTCTATAAGACACAAAAAGCCTTACAAGGGCTCTCTTTATTATCAAGCATTATCATGACATTTTAGGGCTTATTTAAAAATCTCAAAATACTCTTTCAAAATCAATACTTTTTCAGCACTTCTCTCTAAAGTGTACAATTCGCGGACATTGTTTTATCTTGTTTATTTGATTATTTTTTTAGTGTCGCTCACAGTCATGCACAGTTTAAAGCTTGTTCTTGGCCGTTAAGAATGAATGTTTATTAATATAAATTATACTTAGGTGTTATGTTTTCAAAATGATCCGGACTAGAAGTTGTAACCGGATGAGAAAGTATCAAGCAATAAAAAAAAAAAAAAAAAAAAAAATGTAAAGAAAATTCTCGAGCACAAAGACACATACAGCCCACTTTACAAATCTTACAAAGGTTTTTTTCAAAATCAACACTTTTAGCAATTTCAACACTTTTCTCCAAAACATAAAAAATTTAAAAGTACTCAAGCACTCTATAAGACACAAAAAGCCTTACAAGGGCTCTCTTTATTATCAAGCATTATCATGACATTTTAGGGCTTATTTAAAAATCTCAAAATACTCTTTCAAAATCAATACTTTTGGCGATTTTCAGCACTTCTCTCTAATGTGTACAATTCGCGGACATCGTTTTATCTTGTTTAAAGCTTGTTCTTGGCCGTTAAGAATGAATGTTTATTAATATAAATTATACTTAGGTGTTATGTTTTCAAAATGATCCGGACTAGAAGTTGTAACCGGATGAGAAAGTATCAAGCAATAAGGCTAAAGATGCATAATTATTGCTTTTCGCCATGTCGCCAGCCCAAATCCGTTCTTTAAAATATGTCCCTGCTCATTACACAAGATCAGAGCGCATATCACAGATTACATTGCATCTTTATCAGCCTCTATTATGCCCTAATTATTAAGTTCAAAACATGATAATATTGGATTATTAAAGTTTCGCAAGAGTTCTCTGAGAGCATGTCGCCAATATTGCAGCCAGATACGTTACCATAATTATTATATTATACATGTTTTGCATAAAAATCTGGTTTCAAAGTAACAATTTCCCTAGTAATGAAAGAAATCCCTCATGTTACGTTCATACCGCGCCAGATACGTTACCTCCCTCCTACTACGCTCTTTGCAAAGCGGCGTGATACATAAAGTCGAAAACTACACATGGTTTAGTATGAAGGTAATACCTGATAAGGTATAGAGACTAAGTCGGTGAAGCACGTACTTTAATCAAGAACAGCACGACCAAGAAAAGGGCAGGCCAGATACGTTACCCAGATACGTTACTTAAGTGTTAACGTTAGGCAATATACTAAAAATCTGATATTTTTTTTTAAGATCACCCATGCATTGTTCCGTGTTCTGAGAATATTAAAGTTTACGATTTTCAATGATTTTCCCCTTAACCCTCGTCCAACCAAGGGGGGTCCACCCCCCCAACGGATGATCCCCTGTCGCACAAAACGCAAACGAATACGATCTAAGGCGATTATGTAATTGTAAGTTCATCCTTTGCGGTGATTTTAGCGAAAAAAAATCGGAGGTACCACCTTCAGGGGGGTCAGGACGTCCCATCAAAGTCGGAAGGTACGGGGGGTGGTTGCCACCTTCCTATACTTTACTGTGTAAAATGCCAAAAAATGTTACTTTACGTAAGTATGATGCTACTGTAAGCAAATATTGGTATTTTTTCTTATCATTTAGAGTAATAACATGTGTATGCTTACTTTGGAACCCATCATTGCTAAATAAATACCAATTTTGCTTGCATGAATGGGAAAAACGGTCGAAAAACCCTCGATTTTGGCGATTTGCTTACAAATTTGCGTAAAAATAAGCTCTCAGTTATGACGTGACTATGACGTCATATTGTAAAAACTTGATATGTTTGTACTTGATTTGAAGAAAGGACATATGTAGCTACGCACTGATACCAAACAAGATGATGTTTGTCGCTTAATTACGGAAAAATAAAATCGGGGGGTGGTAACCACCACCCCCCCCCCCTTTGGTCGTGAACGTAGTACAAAAACCCTTGTTGGTTGGACGAGGGTTAATGTTGATATTTGGTCATTTGGACCAAACCCGAACACTTTATCTGAGAATGGTCCATAAAACAATCCTCCAGACGGTAGTAACCCATTTGTTTGACCGCGATGTATTCTCGCGGCGCCTTACTATGTATTGCCCAATCCGTTCCCAGGAAAGTTATATGAAATATATAGAATAATATGAAATAAAGCATTGTAATGATCTCTTTTTATATTTAAAGGCCGACTCAGAGATTTCTCGAGGAGGGCTCCCTCATTTTTCAAACATATCTGTTTTTTTTTTACATATGCACAGCCCGTCTAAAAATGGTACAATCAGAAATAAATTGGAAAAATATGAAATTTCAAAATAAGTCATTCTTACTTGGCATACTCTTAAAGAACAAAGACCAGGCTTTCCAATAGTGTTTGTGTCATCTTATTTTCTTTTGTCAATTCAGAGATATAATCAATTTAGTGCGATATACCAAAATTGATTTGGTGCCACTTTTATGCATGGGCAAAGTTGTTTTGAGAACTGTGCCATGCTGTCTTGAAGCTCACAAAAGCTTGCAACTTGGCAAAAGAAACAAAACACAGATTGAAGAACAAAAAATGAAGTCTTGTTTTCTCGACACAAGCTTTAATAGTCAACATAATAAGTTCAATGATATTTTCTTTTCATAAATAATGAACAAATACAAATATTTATTGCACGTTTCAATGAAATGGAGCTTTGAATTTATTACAAAATTGGTATCTGTTAAATCATGTCAGGAGGATTATAATTGCAACCAAAATAAACTCAAAATCCAAAGAAACGATTTAAAAATATATCTTTATGCATTAACTAATTGTTGAGGTCAGTAAAAAATTAATTTGGAAGTAAAGTATCAAGGTGCGTTTTATGATACGTCAAAACCATAAAAATTGTGTTTCTTTTAAATCCTACTTTTGAAACTTTAATATGACACCTAAATGGTCGATCTTTCATACTACATGGAAGGTAGTTTATTTTACTTTATTTACTTTTTTTCTTCACACACAGAGTGCACGATTAATACAACATTACCGGTTTTCTATTAACAAAACTATTACAACCACACTTCCTCGTGATAAAAATGTAATTTGCCTCAGGGTTTTTGGGTGACAGCCAATCATCGTAGAATATTATGCAAGGACATTCTCCATCCATCGCAAATTCGGTCCTGGTAAAGCCAGATCCATAAAAGCTAACAGTTTTAATTTAACGAAACGAAACAGCGACTATGTAAATATACCGTGGTGCTAGCTTTCACTTTTTATTCAATATAAAATTCAAGCAGAATTGAACATTGTTAGTTCATTAAAGTTATCAAAAATCATTTATATTTTTTTTCAGTAGTAGTTTGTCACAAATGAAAACCAAGGTAATAATTTGACATTACAAATTTGTATACCGAATACCGATATAATGAAGTTGTTTCCAACCTGGATAATCAACAAATTAAAACATTGAAGACAAAGAAAAATGTAATTATCATGTTTGAATTCGATCAACAAAGATAAATACATCTGCTCCTACGTATGGAAACTCCCTGTTATGAGCATATTTAACATGAAGTTTCCCGTAACCTGATCCATCTGACGGCCCTTTTTTTCTGCCCATTTGTGAATCGGAACCCCTTCACGGATAAAAGCACAGGTTTATTCGCGTTTAGGTTTCCGAAATTCATAAGTTGTGTCAGAAAAAATGTTCCGATGTGTCAGGGTTACGACGGAAATCCCTATTTAAATTACTACTCGTAATTGTAAGGTGAGCTAACATTCGACCAACAAGATAAATTAATCTCTAATCCTAATCAGATGATATGTAAAAAATAAACAATCACCAATCACACTGGTTATAGGGGCATGTTGAAATTAAATACTCGTAAATAAACAGTAAAATAATACGAATATCAATTTGACAAATATCCACAAGAACACTTTTAAGGGGTGTTTTGTGATCGACCACGTGCCCCATTTTAGCCTACTCTCCAAAACTGTGTTACATCATCTGTACTTTATCTTAAAGGGACATAATGGCATGAAAAAAATTCACATAATGAAAAGGACCCTTACTGAAATCACTTCACCGAGTTGAAAACAATTTGATGTTTACATTCTGTAAAAACAGTAAAAACAGGAAGAGTTCCAGGGGGAGTGTGGCAGTTTGTGTCAATTTCTGGAACAAGGATGCTGACATTACTGAACAGCCATTACCAAACTGAACAAGCATGTTGTTGTCATAGCTCACAGGGCCATTTGCTATTGTATATGTGCTAATCCCGTCTAATCCATCTTTCACTGCCAGATCACTATCTTACTACAAGCCTAAAGTACAATGCCTGAATCCGGTGTAGAAGTAATTATGGCCCGGCGTTTACTCTAGTCCGGGAACATGGTGAACAATAGGGCAATCGATTCAGTTGACTCTTCACGCAACATTAGTTTCACGCTTTATTCCGTTATCGGTCTAGGAGCTACGGATGGGGCTACCGCAGGACTATATCTGCTTTCACACCGGGGCTGATTTCTATCTTTAAAAAAAAAGAAAAAAATGATAGATAACAATGTAAACTCTGTCTGGGATGTGAACACCTTGCTTTTCTCTCGAAAATTGCCACAAAATGCCACCCCCCCCCCCCGTAAATCTTCCTGTTTTGAAAGCAATATAAACATCCAATTGTTTTCAAAACTCGTGGAAGTGATTTCAGTAAGGGTCCTTTTATTGTAATTTTTTATGGAAATCATTGCATTTTAATATTGATCTTTAAGCACACAACAATACAATACTAAGATAAAGTAAGATGATGTAACACAGTTTTGCCCATCTGGTAGTTAGAGAAGTTCCAACATGTGTCGTACTAAGCATCTCTCGAGGGTGGAGTCGGTTATGGCATTAAAGGCGCGGAGGAAATATCATTTGACCATTACATTAAATAATTTGGTGCAAATAGGGGGATTTAAGAAGGCGGGGGAAACTTGGCTGAAAGGGGGGGTAACCACTGCACTAACCACCCCTCGTAGCGAGGGTAATATCATGGTCACTGTGGTTTCAAAGACATGCACTCAAGTAAAGCACTACGAGTAAGACAGTATTATTAGCATAAAATGCTTTGGACCGATGTAATTTATAACCAAGAGAAGGCCAGTCCTCGGTGGAATGGGGAACTTTTGCCATGCTAGATGAAAAGGCTCGCCAAGATCCATGATCGCCAACTGTATCTGACTTGATCAGTTTTCTCGATCAATTTGGAATTCCAATTTGATAAGAAACTGACCTATAGTCCTTAAGTGTGTCAGATCCAAAGATTATTACGTAAGTGATAATAATATGTTTCAAGTGTGGAGGAAATCTAGCTGCAAAAGAAAACTGTTTACGTTAGGTGAAAATAGTAATAAACATTTCAAGTTCCGTTGGCGGCCATCTCAAATGATTCGTTCATTATAAGGCATCAGAAAATATATACTTTGGAATATTTGCTGATGTTAGGTACAGGAGCTATGGGTGAAAATAGATAAAGGTCATTGCACTTTGGATTGATAGTACAGGTGGCCAAACTTTCAAAATGCATGGATCATTTGAAAAAGTGGTGCCAGTGTTAGTATGAGCATGCGAATCCAGAAAAGTATAGTTTGCAATATCTAGGCTGACTTGTTAGGTTGTAAAAATCGGTGTCTGTTAGTTACCCTATTGTTAATATGCAGTGGTTTGTATGGAAGTTACAGAAACCACAATTTCAATAACTATGCTTTTTGTTTGTGTTGTCACCAATGAAGCGAATAGTTTTATTTCAATCCGCTGGACGCTGTTTGCAATGACTTTGTAGAAATTGTCTTCATCGGTTGTTTTGGTTTTCCACACCAAAGCTTCGCGGAATGCATGCCGATACAATGGGCTGCTAAGAGCGTACAGATAGGGATTAATGGCGGAGTTCAAGAATAAAAGACCTTCTACTCACAACCAGAAGAGATTGCACCAAACCTGTCTTATGATAAAACATTACTTCCGCCCAAATCTTGTTATAATGGCAGTCACGACAAGGCACGAAAAGGGTCGTGCAAATTAAAGAAAATCACAACATTTGAAATCAACATCCGGGCTACTTGATTACGTAGGTCCTTATTCTGTTGTGTTACGTTGTCCTTGGTTGTCTCCTGCAATGTCACGGTTATTTAGTGCCATTACGATATTTACGTCTTAAGTAACAAATGCTCGCTATAAATGAGATCACGAAAGACAGGCCTGGGTTCATCTCGGAAAATGAAAGAGTTCCGGACTAACCCTAGAGCAAAACCCGTGAAAATTAAGAAGGTAATGCCCTAATTCTTCTGTTGAGGCCACATATTCAAAACAACCCTTTTTAAGACGCCCAAATCGCGGTGTTGCCAGAACAGCACATGATATCACAGCCCAGAACCAAATGTTGGCAAGAATCTTCCAAGTTCGCGACTTCCCTTGAATAGCGCGATGGCGCATTGGTTTACAAATGGCGTAATAACGCTCCACTGACACAATTGTAACAATGCAACAGATGCAAAGTAACACGTATATATAACGAAAAATACCAGACAGGCAGAAAGTGATGAAGAAATGGCTGGTGGCGTGTGAATTGAGAACTGAAATATGTCCAGGTATAAACGCTGCAAGATACTCCCAAAAACAAGTGTCTGCGAGGCCAGATGGCATAGCGTAGTGCGTTAGTAATGTTTGCATTTTCGGCGAGTAGGACGTAAAACACAGGTAAAGAGAAATGCAAAATTACAAAGGCCTCCAATTGAGAGTACACACGGTAATATATTTTGAAGATTAGTTCATCCATACTTCCCCACAACCATCTCTTGGCGGTGAACTCATCGGTTAGGTTGATGTTAAAGTCACAAAGATTCTGAATAGCAAGCGCTAACGTTAAGTTCGTCAATCTGCATCCTCGCCAGCGTTGTGTGTAATGCTTAGGTTGCGATTTTAAGCTAGAGCCCTAACAGTAGTTAAAAAGGCAACTGTTTTATAGCAACATTTAAAAAGACGGATCAATTTCCATGAAATTCACAATTAAATGAAGACAAATGCATCTTACACAGCACACCGTTTGTACATATTGACAATGTATTTGACAAATATTTTTCAAACCACAAATATAACCGATAGGAGGTTTTTGCAAAGTGCAATTAAAACAATTTCATTAATGTTTACTCAGTACTGGTGATTCAGCTTGTCCGGTAAATAATAAGTTTACCGCCAAGGTAACTTAAATAAAAGTCCACAAAATCCGTGTGCATATGGTCAAAAATGCTATAAGTTGTAATCTAATGATTACTCAACTGTCCCAATGTACGATTCAAGAAGGCTAATAAAGAGGAGATGATATCCTAATGACGGAAACTTCTCATTTAAAAAACGCTTAGGGCATTGTATCATGAGGAAAAGTTGGAAACTTTACATTACATTAGGGGGAGTTGTAAATGTTGTAATATTAAGTATACAAACAACCGATAGGAAACGTGGTATATTAATCTGTGCACCGTGTCTCTTCTAGAATTTCAGATTCTGAAAATTAGGAAAACGATATAAATAGAAAAACGATATAAAATTCCTACTCCTTGTCTCATGATGTTTGTACTACGGTGTGGATGCAGTGGCACCATGACTGAAGATGTTTGTACTACGGTATGGATGCAGTGGTACCATGTCTCATGATGTATGTACTCCGGTATGGATGCAGTGACACCATGTCTCATGATGTTTGTACTTCGTATGGATGCAGTGACACCATGTCTCATGATGTTTGTACTTCGGTATGGATTGCAGTGGCACCATGTTCATGATGTTTGTACTCCGGTATGGATGCAGTGACACCATGTCTCATGATGTTTGTACTACGGTACAGATGCAGTGGCACCATTTCTCATGATGTTTGTACGTCGGTATGGATGCAGTGGCGCCATGTCTCATAATGTTTGTACTACGGTATGGATGGAGTGGTACCATGTCTCATGAATGTTTGTACTACGGTATAGATGCAGTGGTACCATGTCTCATGATGTTTTGGACTTCGGTATGGATGCATGGCACCATGTCTCATGAATGTTTGTACGTCGGTATGGATGCAGTGGCACCATGGCTCATGATGTTTGTAATACGGTATGGATGCAGAGGCACCATGTCTCATGATGTTTGTACTTCGTATGGATGCAGTGGCAACCATGTCTCATGATGTTTGTACTACGGTGTGGATGCAGTGGCACATGTCTCATGATGTTTGTACTACGGTATGGAGCAGTGGCACCATGTCTCATGATGTGTGTACTACGGTATGGATGCAGTGGCACCATGTCTCATATGGATGCAGTGGCACCAGGTCTCATGATGTTTGTACTCCGGTATGGATGCAGTGGCACCATGCTCATGATGTTTGTACTACGTATGGATGCAGTGGCAACATGTCTCATGATGTTTGAACTACGGTTGGATGCAGTGGCACCAGGTCTCATGATGTTTGTACTTCGGTTATGGATGCAGTGGCACCATGTCTCATGAGGTTTGTACTTCGGTATGGATGTCAGTGGCACCGTGTCTCATGATGTTTGTACTCCGGTATGGATGCAGTGGCACACCATGTCTCAAGAGGTGTGTACTACGGTATGGATGCAGTGGCCACCATGTCTCATGGTGTTTGTACTTCGGTTATGGATGCAGTGGCCACCATGTCTCATGATGTTGTACTACGGTATAGATGCAGTGGCACCATGGCTCATGATGTTTGTACTCCGGTATGGATGCAGTGGCCCATGTCTCATGGTGTTTGTACGTCGGTATGGATGCAGGGCACCATGTCTCAATGATGTTTGTACTACGGTATAGATGCAGTGGTACCATGCCTCATGATGCTTGTACTACGGTATGGATGCAGTGGCCACCATGTCTCATGATGTTTGTACTTCGGTATGGATGCAGGGCACCATGTCTCATGATGTTTGTACTACGGTATTGATGCAGTGGCACCATGTCTCAAGAGTGTGTACTTACGGTATGGATGCAGTGGCACCATGTCTCATGGTGTTTGTACGTCGGTATGGATGCAGTGGCACCAGTCTCATGATGTTTGTACTACGGTATAGATGCAGTGGTACCATGCCTCATGATGCTTGTACTACGGTATGGATGCAGTGGCCCATGTCTCATGATGTTTGTACTCGGTATGGATGCAGTGGCACCATGTCTCATGGATGTTTGTACTACGGTTATGGATGCAGTGGCACCATGGCTCATGATGTTTGTATTACGGTATGGATGCAGTGGCCCATGTCTCATGATGCTTGTACTACGGTATGGATGCAGTGGCCACCATGTCTCATGGTGTTTGTACTACGGTATGGATGCAGTGGCACAATGTTTCATGGTGTTTGTACTTCGGTATGGATGCAGTGGCACCATGTCTCATGATGTTTGTAATACGGTATGGAGCAGTGGCACCAGGTCTCATGGTGTTTGTACTACGGTATGATGCAGTGGCACCATGGCTCACGATGTTTGTACTTCGTATGGATGCAGTGGCACCATGTCTCATGAGGTTTGTACTACGGTAGGATGCAGTGGCACCATGTTTCATGATGTTTGTACCGCGGTATGGATGTGGTGCAGGCTCACGTCTCATTTTTGTGCTACATGATCCATCTATAATTGTAACTTTAATATTTTGCTGTACCCTGTAATTGTTTTGTTTCTTTTGCTGTTGGCTTGTGTGTCCGTGGGTGATTATGTTTGCGCGTGCGCGAGAGTGTGTGTGTGGTGTGTGTGTGGTGTGTGTGTGGTGTGTGTGTGGGTGTGTGTGTGTGTGCGTGCGTGCGCGTGCGCGGATGTGTTTGTTGGTTGTCCTCGCTGTCTTGTAATCAGGCAGTAACAGCATGGCTGTCGAAAGATTAAAAAAGTTCCTACTCCGGTTTGAAAAGCGTTTGGAATTATTGTCAACGTCGTGATGGGAACATAATAACCTGTTATGCATGTGTCATATAATACAGTGTCCTACCACTTACTTGACAGTGTTCTCCATTGAGTGCTGTATGCATCATTTGTTTCAGCACTGTACCCGAATGACCTCATGTATCAGACAAGGTCCGGTTTGATACATGTTGCTATGGTAGCTAGGACACTCTCTCATGGGAAACACTCAGTTTCTTTACACCGGCATAACCTTCGCGACAAAATCACTTAAACGATATCCCTATGTGGATGAATCCAGAAAGAAGCGGCAGCCTTTGTTTTTCTCGACAAGTTGAATAAACATTAAAAAACTAATTTCCATCTTTCTTTAAAGGACCAATTTACATAATTTAGCACAAATATTACAGTTTTGTACTTGTTTGTATATTTGTGGGGGCAGTAACTACGACATGTATTTGCCATTGGTTTATACAGCAATGCCGCGCAGTCGCTCAAATGATGAAATTTGTTTCTTTTCAGCACATTAAGTGTCAATTATTTTTTCTGATTATATAATTAATTTTGTTTCATGCATGTGAACATACATAAACTGAAAAATATTGCTGGCTACAGGGTTTGCTCATTTATATTTTAAAATCGCACTCCCGTTGGTTGGTGGGTTCCTAGGGACCCAAGCTAATTATCTCATTAAAGGGCAAGCAATTTTAGTATTTTTTTATGGAGAGAAGCGCATCGAGTTATGCAATTACAAAAAAATTCGAAAATATTTTTCACGAATGAGAAATCCAAAAAAAATCATGTGTCCCATGGACCCTCTCAGGCAAGTGTTAAAAGGTCATTTTAACTAATGCATCACACTTTTACTGACTAACATATGTTAAATTTGCTTTATTCGTCCTCCGATACTTAATTTTAGGTATACGCATTCCAGTTTTCAATAGCGTAAACGTCTGTCATGAAGACTAATCTATCTTTATCTTTATGCATTATCAGATCATGTAATAAGTGACAAAAATCCCCCACTGTTGCAACCGAATCAGGTCTGGTCACTAGTTTATATGGCATGACCTTGTGATACACTATTGCTCAGAAAGTTGGAATTTTTTTCATACCCAATCTTAAAACGTATGTCTATTTGAACGCCTCAGTAATCATATTAGTGTAGGTGAATGATTACATAAATGAATCCCCACTACCCAGGTGAAGTGAACCATGCATAATTTTGAATTACGTAACAATCCCTTTTGTTGGGAGCTATAAAAGACCAGACGTCTGTTGTTTGTTCCTTTCTCTCGCTACAAGCCTATGTTACGACTAGCAAAGTTTTCCAGAGTTGGGTTGTTTACCTTTACAAACAGCAACTGACACCGGCTGTCATCCAACGGCATTGTCAATACGCCGAACAGTGCTTGCACTCCGACGGAAGGGTACAACCAAGCCAAAGTGGCCGACTTTGAACTTCTCTCCGAAGTAATCCATATCTTGGCGCCTTACCTTCTCCAATGACATGTGCTGCAACTTTAAAATTAAACAACCATAACCAGGCGTCGTAACCATACGTGAGCCTGAGTGGGGGGGGGGGGGGCAAGACTCAAGAAGTTTACCCCGATTGCTGTCATTTTCTCTCCGGTAGACCCATATTTTTTTCAGTGCGGTTCAGAAATTCTGAAGAGGGGGGATACTACATCCACCGGGGCACTCTGACAGACTAATTTCATTAATATTTCATTATTCCCGTTTCATTCCCCTCTCTTTGTCTTCCCTCTTTACTACCAGACGAATGAATCGCCGACTGTGTACTTTGCCGTATAGCCCGGGAGCCCGGAAAAATTCAACGAGCCGTCCTTCTTCGTGTGGAGAAGACACTATGGAATCAAAGTTTCCCGCCAAGCTGTAATCTGAGATTGCTTCAACATGTTACCGAGCAAGTCGAATGACCAAATGTTCACGCCTACCACGTTCATCATAGAGTTTTGCTTGACTTCGCTGGCTATGGAGCAAGATTACAGCTCGACACGGCAACATGTTATTATATGGCACGCTCCACGTATCAATTCATGGCGAGTTTTCCCGCGTACGTCGAGTTTCACGCGCTGTATATCGATTTTTCCTCCCATAATGGTCGAGTGTGCAGCGTTATATGTCGAGTTTACGCGCTATATGTCCAGGTTGCCTCTCATATATCGAGTTTTTGCTCTCTATATGGTGAGTTTGACATAAATCATGTCCATTTCAAAATCTCGACATGACTTTTTCTCAACATGAGGAAAACTCGACATGATTTTTTGGTGGTAGTGTGAAAACAAAATCAGTCGATTTTGCTCATTTTGAGAAAAAATCATGTCGGTTTGCTCATGTTGAGAAAAAATCATGTCGAGTTGCTCAGGTTGAGAAAAAATCATGTCCAGTTTACACATGTTGAAAAAAACTCATAGTCCATTTTTTTTTAAAACTCGCATGATTTATCTGGACATGCTTTATTCTGGATCATGATTATGAAACCGCACATAATCTTCAACTGGATAGGCAGCGCTCTAAACTCGACATACGCTGGGTAAACTCGATATACAGCGCATGAAACTCGCCATGAGTTGATACGTGGAGGTGCCATATGTTGACGTTTATGGACAGAGCCGCTAAAAATCCTTGACCGTCGAGATGGAAGACAAAGGGTTCGCGTTCGTCGCTTACGTGGTGTCGAACCCCGAGATGACTATATTCAGGAATCGACTCACGGCGGTGGCGGGCTCAGTGATGGTATGGGCCTGTATTCATTATAGAGGACGAAAAACATCACGGTGTGTGCCATATGGAAACATTACGGCCGTCGTGTACCTGGATCCTGTCTGGAAAATCACTGCCTGCCACATGCAGAGAAGGGTTTATGGCAAACATTTACGGAGAAGCTTACAAAACGACAACTCACGCCACACAGGGGCCTCTGTAGTGGGAAAATTTCTCGCGGCCGAGGGAGTGGATCAGTACGATTGCCTGCATTGCTCCACTGATATGAACCCTATCATGGCTGGATGCCTTAGGTCGAGCCATCATGACAGGGACAACTCTTCCCTCAACGCTCAGGAATAGCTCACGCTCTGACGGATGAATGGGACGCTCAGCCCATTGACATCATAAACAAATATTAGTTCTTATTATTATTATTTATTTATTTTCTTTACCCATGGTTCCCGATTCAGCTCAGAGCTGTTCTTACACAGGGGCCCTGCATCAATCATTTACAAAGATACAATGTTTTAAAACCCACATCAAATTTCACTAACCTAAACTTATCGATGACAGCACTTCAATCACAAGCATAATATTTCTAGATAATGTTTAAAATATAAATTTACATGTGACCAAATATTCGATAATGCATATATTCGATGGGACATGTCCTCTATGCTGTTTTTTTTGGTAGTCCCCCATCTGGGGGGCTAGGGAAACCAAGTTAAATTTCATAATAAATTATTACGATCACATACTTTCAGGTTTTGTTCCCGCACATAAAACCGGCACATTTTTCTTAAAATATCTACAATGTCACTTCAATTCATTTCCCAATATCAGTGACTAGTGGATACACTGACTTCAGCAATAATGGAGTTAAGATATTCAATCACCGCGTATACGGTGTAGAAAAACACTTCAATTCCCCCGTTCATCTGGGAGTGCAGGTCCCATGTTATATTGTCGCGCAGCTGAAGAGATGTCACTGTTACGCTCTCCAATTAGACTGAGTACTTTTCAGGACAAAATACTTAACCTCATTCACGAATAAATAAAGATTGAGCTCTATATGCGTGTTCAATTCAACTTTGGCCATGTTTTTTCATCATTTATTCGAAAGGAAGAAACATAAACAACTCATAAGAGAATGTTGCTGGCAACTTGGACTAACAACTTTGTGCAGAAAGAAAATCCGTAACATATTGCTAACTTCATTTCTATTCATTTACCGCGTTTTCAGAGGAATTTAGTGTCCACTACCTATATTATACATGTACCTGGGTTATTTATTGTGAAGAGGGACGTGTATTTTGTCACTCAACCCGATCGTGGAGGTGGTACACCTGGCTATAACAATGTCCCTACCATACCGGGCCCATTGTAAATATCTTTAGCTCATGGTTTTGCTGAAGTCTATACTATCCATTGGTTCGCTGATATATGGGAAAAAGAAATTTAGTGACATTTTATATATTTTGTAGAAAATGTGCCAAGTTTTATGTGCGGGAACAGACCGTTATGTGATCGTATAATTATTATGAATTTACACTTGGTTTTCCATTATCCCCCAGATGGGGACTACAGAATGTGTTACATTGGTTATTTGGTCCACGTCCCAGGTCTAATAGTGGCCTTCAGACCTGACGACGAAACACCCACCCACCATCATACAACATACGCAACCCGTCATTCCACGAAAACCAACCCCACCATACCGCCTCACCCCGATCAAGTCGGAAGGCACCCATGCATCCGTTCAAGGTTACTCATACCACATAATAAAAATTCGTGAAAATTGTAAAACACCAAGTGATAAAAACCGCACACAAACACACTTCACAGGTCATCCACAATCACTCCGAATGCCCGCATGAAGCCAAACAGAGGCATAGGCTAAAAAACAAACTCTCCACGCCCACCACACACACACACAACACACACGCACGCAACGCAACACACAAAATACACGCACCACAAAACACAAGCACGCACATACACCACACAATCCCACCACACACCCCACACCACACACAAATAAAAAGGCCTCATACACACACAATCACACACCACACACTACCACACCATAACAAAAAAGGCGAAATACTTAAATTTACACTCTCGCCAAAGAGAAAAGAGAGGATCAATCAAAATGGGAAAATTTAAAAGTGCCAAAACGTTCAAATTAACCGCCTAAGTTACAGTCAATATAGTTCTTTGAGCACCAGTTTAAGGTATTGCCACAGACGTATCGAAGTTACTTACATATGGAGCCAAAGTTACTCGGTTCAAGTGCATCTAAGCAAGCTTCCAGACAAATATGCAAAACAACACATTACGCACACACACATACACACGCGCGCGCGCACACTTACCATACACACCACAAACACAAACCCACACCCTCTCAGGCATATGAAAAAAAACCCTCATATAATTATGAAACTATTCTCTGCAAAGTTCCGGTTTATATCAACACATAAAATGACCTATGTAGGAAGCTTGAAATAAAACAATTTATCATATGAGAAAATGCATAATTACTGGAAACCAAAAACAAAAGTACCACACCTAAATATCCAAAAATTAAAATATATAATTACAAATTTAAAAAAAAACTGTACAAAAAATATAGTAACAAAATGAATTAAACACATCCAGGGCTAGAACCATGCTTTTAAAACATTGAAACATTAGGTGAATTTCTTATATCATAATTAAGACTGTTCCACACGATGACTCCACATATTGAAAGGAAGATTATAATAATCGGGTTATTCATTTGCCATTATATGCAAGGTGGAAAACGCTAGAAGACTATGGCAGCTTGTCTAGTATTAACATCATAGCATCAGTATGTAATGAAAATTATTGTGAGCTACGGAGGAGCCAGTTATTGAGACATGTGTACAATCAAGTTCCTGAAATATGAGAACGATCAACAAGAGAGTGCCATTTAACATGGGGAAAAAAAACATTAATAGATGAAAATAAGATCATTAGCAGACAATATAGCTCGCACAACGTTTCTGTAGAACAGTAAGCTACGCACATCATCATTAAACCGACCAAACCAAACAACACTGCAGGAATCAAAAATGTGGTGAATAAAGATTTGTAAAGGTGATTTGAGGGAGTCTCTGTCAAGAAAATGATTTAAGACGCCTAACATTGCCACTTTTACCAGCAAACCTTTTGGGATGACATGATGAACATGTGTATGCCTATAGTTGTATCACATCATGACACCAAGACATTTTGCTGTCTGTACTCTCTCCAGTTGGGACACATTAGTGACAACAGTTAACGTCCCTACTTTGACTCATGAGTAATTAGGTCGTTCCAATAAGCATAATATAGTCATTATCCGTATTAGTGAAGCTCTGATATTCACCATGTCTGAATACTGTTAGATCTTCAGTAAGCATCTTAGAAATTACATTTACATCGGTGCCACAACAGACAAAGTGGTCTCATCATGCTACATAGTAATTTACCCTGAGCAAATAACATTGTACATAGCGTGAGGAAAATAAAATAAGAGGGGTCCCAAGATACTGCCTTGCGGGACACCGGTTATCAATGGTTAGTGAATCAGACACCGAAACCTTTAAAGGTAACAACCTTCGGGACAGGTATGATGGCGACTTCTTGACGAACTGATTCATGCCATGGGTTGCCATACTCGATATTAATTGACACTCTTGAGCAAAACAAAACTATTGAACATTCGAGGCATGAATAATCAAAAAATGTGTTATCTGTAAGACTGGCTGTGAACAAATTGTAACAAAATCTGCTGAACAAATACACCTTTCCTTTCAGGCTCGGACCCACAGTCGTAAGGGTTCATTTGTGGACGAATTTAATGGTGGTGAGCTGTTTCGGAGAGGACTGCTCAATCTCAAGTAGTGTGTGGCGATATACACCCCTAGATATCATCACTTAACCCACACTGTAAGAATCTTTTCATAAAAAGTGGTAAAACATTTATTCCAACTTAATGAGAAACAGTGTCTAAGCTGTCCTCATCACACAACAACCTTTTATACCTCTAGGTATATATAGCCAGGAGCCATGGACCTCAGAGTAAAATTCATAGTTCACCCCAAGTTCTACAGAAACGGTCCCATACGACCGAGTTATGGCCGATGAAAATTACACCAGTTTTCATTTTTATCCACGGAGGGTTCGTTTAGCGGTCTTGAGACAAAATACACCATTTCTCTCTCGACATTATTTGTGTATGGGTGTTTTTGTTTGTGGCAAATGTCAGTTCTGATATGTAAACTTTCAATTATTAGAAATGGAAAGATCTGGACGTGCTTCATTGTCTTTACTGTACTGCTCTGCCCTCCACTTGGCTGCCTCTAGACCATGAAGCTCTTTTTTTCATTTCAATTAATCGACTTGGAATATTCTTGTCTGTCGATGCTGGCAACGGCCAGCGGTTATTCTGTTGCGAATTTTGTCAAGTTTGCTGATTTAAAATGTACAAGATCATGTGACATGTTTTGTCTGATTACAAGGATTCCAAAAGTGTTAGTTCGTACTACCTAGGGTTATAGTTTTGGAATTATGGGGTAATGGTAATTAACTGTTAAAATGTGTGAAATTGAAAAAGTACAAATTTTGTGTGTATTGTGGTCAAAAATTACCCAAAAAAAAAAAATATGAGATGGTGGCCCACCGACACGCCATCTTGATAAGTAATATTGAGCACCTAAAATCGTGCACAAAGACACTTTTTCAGGCAAGTCGACCCCAAGGATTCCGAATCTTACATTCGGTAGGAGTTATTACCATCATTTTGGCCCAGAATCCAAGATGCAGCTGAAGTTAATACAGAAAGTCCATTAGCTGATACCTTTAAAGTATCTCAGGATTTTTTTTCACAAGACAATTGCTTGTTTGTTTGTTGTTTGTTTTAAACATTAACCTTTGCCTGATTTCATCAATGTGGGCATATATGGAAACATATCATTTGATGGTAGATGTAGTGCAATATTACTATAGCAGTTAAAAAATCAATAGTGAACGTTCAATGAACAAGCCTAAAAAACTTGCATAAACATTTGAGCAGTTCAAAATTGAATTCAATAACAAATTTAATCTATACAAACTCTTTATGTAATTTATATCTTGTGCAATTTGTAAAGTTACTGAATAGAATGCGATTTTGAAGGACGTTGCTTGCTTACAGACATGATCAACAACAAACAATTTTTTAAATAAACACAAAGACATTTTCGTATTACCGTAATCTTTTGTTGTGTCAAACTCTACTTGCAATTTAATCAACGTTGTCCTGTGTTTCCCATCTCAATATCAATTTTATTTATTTTATGATAAGCGAAGTTTTCCCCTAGGTGATTCGTACTTGACCACAAACATAACAAGGGACAAATATCTACAGCTTATTCAAGTGACCAATCTGGACGCAATCAATTTATTTGGCCACTTAATTTGTCAATTTGTCATTATGACATGCAATAGTAAATTAGTCAAGATTGACAAATAGTTTTATTGTTTGAGTTAAGTGGTCGTCGATTAGAAAAAATACTGTTGCCACTAGATGATGTGGACCATCACGAGGGTTGATTTCTAGTGTGTATTTTTAGCAGGGATCAACTCGTAAGGGTTTAAATCAAATCCCATTCTAGAACTTTGGGGAAGAATGTTTATCTATAGTTTGAATGGTGCTGAATCAGAATTTTTGGGTCCACCTCTGGGAAAGTGGGGAAGCTTTGTAAAATAAGGGGGAAATTCAGTACAGGGGTATATAAATTTGAATCATTTAGTTGTTCATTTGGAGCAATTCTGTGACCGTAGAGAGCAGAGCATCAATTTCTCAGTGAGTTGTCTTCTAGAGGTTGACAAAATTTTTAGCGGGGTGCCCCTCGTGAAAGTGTGGGCGGAATCCAGAGGGGGAAAATCATAATAACAGGGGTCCAAAATGCAAAATGCTTGGATTGCTGGTAAAAAAGTTAACCCAAAGTGTTGTTACAATGATTACAAAAAAGGTTTGTACTACCTGCAACGTCCTTATTGAGATTAAAGATTTTGAGCAGTTTTTCAACATCGTCATTTATAATATAAAAAGCAACGGACCCAAAAAAGAACCTTGTGCTACACTACATTTGATAATATCGTGATCAAAATCGTTTTGCGATTGTTTTGGGAAAATCAAGGTAACTCAAGTACAGGCCGATAATTTGAAAATATACAAGTATGTCCTCCTGAAAAAAATAATATTTTTGCTGGAAAAGTTGGGCTCCTCAACCTGTTACAAAAATGGAAAATGTAGATTGAAATGATACACATTCAATGTGCAAAAAGTTTCAATAATTTGGGTGTTTATATTTTGTTAAAAAAATGGAAAAGGAACTAATATTATTTTCCTTGTAAGTTTCACTTCTCAACCAAGGATGCTGACATTACTGCCAACATTTTATCAAACTTGAAAAGCATCAGATTACAGACCATTGCTATTGTATATGTGCTAATCCCGGCTAATTCACCTTTCACTTGTCAGATCAATATCTTAATACAAGCTTGAAGTACAATATCTGAATCCCGGTCTGAATGCTTTTGAATTGTGTTACAAAACAGTCTAGTCTTTCACTATGATTCTGCTATAGACACTTTCTTTTCTGCTTCTAGCCTGACTTGTCAAGGGGTAGAAGGGGTTCTTGGTGATTTCTATTTTCCCATGCTTGAGCTATAAAGGTCCCAGGAAATGCAAATAGAATTGGTGTGGTTTATGTCAAGTCTACAAGGAGGGACCATAAAGCATTAAATATTTGGGTTGGTGATGACATCATTTGTGGTACCATTGATTTATCAGACAGTAATACAAAATTCCAGGTGACTGGTGTGAATCTATTCATGACACTGGTTAATAATCAATAGTTTCACTTCACAAATGATGTCACCGGTAGTGTGTTCTTCTTTCTGGCCTTGTTTATTGCAATGAAATGTCCATCAAAGATTTGGAGTAGGTTTATCATCTCATTTCGTGGGACTTTTAAGTAACTGTGTGCCATATGCTTTTGTATTGTCTTTTCTGCATCCGATTTGTTACTATCTTTACTCTGACTGATCACGGGCACTTTTTGTTTCTTATACATCTTAACTGTTTTTATTTTCACTTTGTCTTTCTAAATATATCCATACTTTCAGGCCTGGGGAAAAATGTAGATTCAATGTGCAAAAATGTTTCAACAATTTGGGTGTTTATATTTTGTAAAAAAGGATTGATTTAAAGCTGGTATTTTTATACATGTATATTGATTTTCTTTAAATCAGGCATGAGAATAAACTTTCGGGAGAAAAATGGGAGCGGAAACACGCGTGAAATCCAACAAAAAATGCCCCAAATCGGGTTAAAAATAAAAGAAAACGCGCACATTCGGGAAAAACACCTGAATTCAGTTTTGTAAACTAAAGATTTCTCATTCAAGGACCTATAACAGCTTTTAACAAAAATGGTTGTATGCAATATTGGTGTTGGTAGTTAATTGACGTATGAACAATGAGTGGGCAACAAACTTCAGATAAGCTATCTAATTTCATTTCCTATTCTTCAAGCAAAAGTGGCCGTGTCCAAAGTTAAAGTACTTCCAAATAAGGAAAAAAGGACCTTATAAACAGCTTTTAACAAAAATGGTTGTATGCAATATTGGTGTTGGTAGTTAATTGACGTATGAACAATGACTGGGCAACAAACTTCAGATAAGCTATCTAATTTCATTTCCTATTCTTCAAGCAAAAGTGACCGTGTCCAAAGTTAAAGTACTTCAAAATAAATTGGAAATTTTGAACGTTTGCGAAATGAACACTGTTCCTATATATATTTAAATACATCATCATGATTATTTATTTCAGTGACAGTTTTGATTGGAAAGCAATTTTTTACAGCAATTAGCTTTTTAAATGCTGTTACTGCACCAGCAAATTCACACTTTGCTGGAATTCGTACTCAGCACAGATTAGACAAGAAATAAAATGCAAGCCATTGACTCTAATGAAAGCTTTTGTAAATTTGAAATTATCGTCAACCTAACCGACGAAGTAGCAGCAAGAAGATTGTTATGGGGAAGTGTGGACAAACTCATCTTCACGATTATTATACCAAGCGGTCGTCTTTTTTGGAGCTCTCGGTAATTTCGTTTTCTTGTTCACCGTGTTCCGTCTACCGCGTATGCAAACAATCACTAATGATTACCTCTGCCACCTGGCTTTGGCAGACATCGTATTTTTGGGATCAACTTGCGGTATGTTCTTATGGGTCTTTTTCAGTTCACCGAACAAGCTCGACACCCCAATAGAGTCATCTATGGGTTGCTCTCTTTCTGTAATTGTGATATATCTCTCTTACTTTGCATCGGTAGAGATTGTTACCGTGGTGTCAATAGAACGTTATTATGCCATTTGCAAACCAATAAGCACCGTGCAATTCAAGGAAAATCTCGCACTCGGAAGATTCTTGCCAGCGTATGGCTTGCGGCTGTAATCCTTTCCGCGCTTTCTACGCCTCGATTTGGTCAACATAAAAATGGTTGCATATATTGGCCTCAGACGGACGAATTCATTCATTCACCGCGATATTTTAAAAATTGCTTTAGAGTTAGCAAAGAATTATTTTTCTTATCGGAGATTGTCCAAGGATTGGCGTTCATCATCTCATTCACACTCAGTATCTTCGCTTATATGAAGATCGTGTTCGCTCTAAATAGTCGAGAAATTGCATCGAATTCGCAACAAGATAGTAGGTCAATGCAAAATAAGGCAATTCGTAACCAAGTAGCACGGATGCTGATTGCAAATGGAGTACTTTTCTTCATTTGTCAGACACCATATCGCGTCTTATCTGTAAACACCATGATCATTGAACAGACTGGGACAGATGTTCTCTTCACTGATGTTTTCGGAGCAGCGTTAGTCGCTATCGGTCGAGGTCTGCTGTTCGTCAATTCTGGCATAAATCCTTATCTGTACGCATTAAGTAGCCCATTCTACAGACAAGCATTCCGAGAAGCTTTGTGTGGAAAACCAAATGTGAACGTTGCGAGGATGGCGACTATATCATTATCAATGTAAAATACTGTGAACCTAATAAAAACATTACAAATATTATTTGTGCGTAGACCTATTTTATCATAAAAAAGTAAATTTAATAGCTTGTTGGCATACTCCTTTTATTCTTTTTCTTTATTAACTCTACTAGAATCATTTACAATGTCTAATTTGTACATCGTGTTTGTTTGAATTATAGCTTAGCTTAATATATGTTTTAATATCGTCTCATTTACAAATTGCATTGTGCTTATCATGGTACTATTTACAATGTGTTTTATTGTAAGGTGGTATTGCTAAAATAGTCTCATCAATATGCGCAAACATAAGTTATCCAAAACACTGAAGAGAAGTTGTGGCATTTCAATAGAGGTCCTGCCTGTGACGACATTTCCTATCGCAATTGTTTATAATGTTGACTGTGTTGTTTACGGCACATACAAAGTGCAAAGCATTGTCAGAACTTTGTTTCTTATTTCGGAATGATTCTTTTTCAGGGAATAGTTCATTGGAAGAACACCAGCGCTGTCACCTTCGGAGCCTAGTTTTATCCGTTTTAAGATAAGCGCTCCTGATATATCTCCCTCTGTGAAGGTGACTTAGTAGGGAAAATTCACCTTATGCAGTATTTCTTTGTCTGGATTAGTGTGTTCTGAGGTCTCTGGGCTTTGGACCAGACTTTGGCGGGTTAAACCTGGTTTTGTGAGCGCTCAACCATTCCACTTCCCTCAGAGCATATTGCTGCATGGAGTTGCTTGGTAGCTCCATCTGTCTAAATGCCGTAACCTTGCCGTAATCGTAATCTTGCAATTCATTTATCGTACATGAATTAATATTTTGCTGTGAAAATATAAAATGCCGAACAACTGGTCCTTGAAATAAATATGTTGCAACCATAATATCACTGAAAGTAATAAAGGAAAGAAAAACGAAACCAATTTAACAGAGCGCGCGTTTGTTGATCAATAGTCCAAGATAAATAGAAAAACACCCGGAAAATAAATAAGCCATAGCCAAATTTTTCATGATAGCTTCCTAATTTGTGAGCATGAACATATGAAAAGTCCCCAAGTTCCCCTGGTGCTAATTGAGGAATACGGGGGTAAATTTTGTTCATCGCGTCAATTCTAAAATGTTCCAACTGTGTTTAAATGTATACCAAATGTTGGTGTGTTCTGTCTTAAAGATTAGAAAAGGGGGTATATTTTTTCTTTGCTGCAATTTTAATGGTTTATGGAAAAGAACTCTTCAAGGTCATACGGGTTAAAGGTTAAAGAGTGTCGATTCCTTTACAAAGTGTGTATACGTTGTCGTCGTCTCGTTGTGTATAAACTGAAAAAAACTGAAAATATATATTTCGACAGTCCAAGTAATTTCCTTGCGTAGTTATAGGGCTCATTATGACGGATTACTTCATGGAAGGTCACAAGCCGCCGCCATGCAAGGTCAAAAATTCAAAAGATGTTAGATTGGATAAACATAATATCACAATATTGCATGTGTGAGTAATTTGGAATTATAGTTTAATTTTACACACGATGACGTTTAAAAAATACTTGCCTGAATTCCTAAACTAAAGGTTGAAAGAAAGGCAAACTATACATTTTCTTAATCATTGTGACTAGAGGAATACAATACCAAATGATTGAACTCAATGGAATCATTTAAATTTTCACCCTATAAACCTTATCCCCTTATTCCTCGATTAGGACAAGGGGAAACTTGAGGACTTTTGATATGTTGCTCCTTTCAACATTAGGAAACTATCATGGAAAATCAGCCATGGGTTATTTATTTCCGCCTTCTATCTAGATAGATTTATTAAAGTTCCTGGACTAAATACTTTACCGATTGTTTTGTGTGACCAAGGGTTTGTGCACTCTATTCTTGATTTCGTAACTCAAAAACGGGCTATGCGTAGTTTTCTTTTGATTAAATCAGTTGGTCGGGTTCATGTCATTATAAAAACTTGGAGAACATCTTTCGTATGTAATGAGCACGTTTTGAGATCATGCTTTAGAAGCACATTTTCGGGTAAGGTAGGGATTTTGTACAACCACTACTGAGTTTCCTCACTCTAGCTTTGTTAAAGTTCGATTCTAGCTTTCTGAACATGCGATATCTAACTTGCAATCATCTCTACGACACTGGCGATTTCCATTGACAGAATGCGCTATATCTCAGCCCTATATAATGTCGTTAAGGGAAAAAACCTGTTATAAATAATAAACTATGACCGTCGATGCCCTAGATTCTAAGCTTTGGTATAATACTTTATTTGCCCAAAAACAACAATCCAAAAAACTATAGTACTACCATGTAATCCGAGAAGATGTAAGGAAAGTTTTTCACTTATTGTAATGTATTAGCAATGAACTTATATGATTCGCTACGGTTTGTCACCCTCCACGTTCTCCGCACGAAGATAACACCAAGGCCCTTTGACATATATATAGAAGGAATTATTGTTTAGATTAGCATGTTTCATTTTTCACTCACGCATGCCAGAGAACTTCATGGAACATGTTTAGACGTAGATATGAACATGGAATCAATATCAATTACGTTTACAGAACATACCATTCCAACTGCTGCATTGGTTAATTGTCCGTCGAGCGTAAGGAATGCCGACAGATATCTTAAACGTTTGGTGAAATGTATATTAAATTATCACTGCACACGATAAATACTTCCTCCTTTCAATGTAATAATCGAACACTTTATAAGTGTTTGATTGAATTCGACCTCTGGTTAAGCACGAACTGAAAATAGTATCAATTCTAGATATGTTGCATTCTTCTAAATAAATTCAATAGTTATTGATCATGTTTATTGTATTACGACTGTTTTAATAAGCACAGTAGGTGGTAATTGAATTTAACTAATAGGTTATTTGTTTCAGTTCGTTATAAAAAGGAGTAGCTGTATCTCCGTTTACAGAAATTAACTTTCGTTTTCCGCTTTGGGTCACTTGCAGTTGATAAAATGGATGAAATAAACCAAAGTATCTGTCTTTTGGAAATTCACATAAATCTTACAGATGACCAAGTAACAGCTAGGAGGTGGTTGTGGGGAAGTACGGACGAACTAATCATTACCATCATATTACCATGCATAGTCTTTGTTGGTGTTCTAGGCAATCTTGCATTCCTTTTCACTGTTGCACGTCTGCAACGAATGCACACAGCTACTAATCATTACTTATGTCACCTGGCAGTCGCAGACATTTTATTCTTGATAGTATCAGCTGGTCTTTACATATGGGTTTATCTCAGTTCTCCAATCACCCATGACGTGCCATTTACGTCGTCCCTTGGTTGTTGCTTGACGTTTTTCTTTATATTTCTTTGTTACTTTGCCTCGGTTGAAATTGTGACACTTGTCTCAATAGAGCGTTATTATGCCATTTGCAAACCAATTGAACATCGTGCTATTCAAGGAATGTCTCGTACGTTAAAGCTTCTCGCTACTTCTTGGTTCGTAGCGATATCGCTTGCAGCCCTCGCCACTCCACGATTTGGACGACTTCGGAAGGTTTGCTTATTTTGGCCTAATACGGCTGAATTCACCTTTTTGGCAGATCACTACCACGATTGTTTTCCAGTTGGCAACGATTTTTTCTTATATCCGGAGATTATCCAAAGCTCGATTTTTGTTGTCTCATTCATAGTCAGTGTATTCGCGTACACAAACATAGTCATGGTACTAAGTAACCGGTCAATTGAAAGTGATAGTAAGCAAGAGAACTTAACCGCACAGGTTCAAAGAGTCCGTAACCAGGTAGCCCGTATGCTAATTATCAATGGCATTGTATTTTTCATTTGTCAAGCTCCATACCGTGCTGCATCAATCAACAATATTAATTAAGGAAGAGTGGAGAAGTTGTTCTCAACAAAGATTCTTCCGGAACACTTCTCGTAGTAAGTCGAGCTCTGTTATTTCTTAATTCTGCTATCAATCCATTCCTGTACGCTCTTAGTAGTCCTTTCTATCGCCACGCATTCCGCGAAGCTTTATGTGGTAAAGGAACTGGGGCATTGAAGAGAGAGATAACTATGTCATCAACAGTGCCATCTGCTTCGATAAAACAGAACAACATTTAATGAAGCAGGATAGATTTTTGTTATATCTTAAGCACCATACGTCTTTAACATCATAATATCCACAGAGGGCATGGTTTTTGCTATCAACAATATTGTCAATGTTCACGTACCATGTTTGAACTAAACACTGCTCTGAACTAAACCATATGATGAGTATGTATGCATGCCCAATCGTATGTGAAGATTCGATTTATTCTACTTTCTTGACATCACAATGCACTATCTGTGTAAACCAAAATATGGAGAAAGGGCTTTTTTAGGATACCAATAGACCCACCCTCGGGTCCACGGTGATGAAAACGCTAAGCGACTGAAATTACACTAGACTCTTCAACCCATAACCGTCGGCGGGCTATACTACCTTCCTAGTGTTAATTCCAGAGCCCTGTGCAATTCACTTTCTCTGGACAAGTTGGTTGGCAGGGCTGTCCAGGGGGTGGTAAGCTGAAAAGTCCTCAAGTTTTTAGTTTAGCGTTATCTTTTAACGAAGTGCGCTCTAAACCCAGAGACAGAGCCGAGACTGGGGTACAGTCAAGGATACCAATGGAACATATAGAAACCGACGAAGTTCCTAAAATCACGAAATGTACCTTTTTGAAAATGAAGTCAGCAATGTGTGATTTTCTACAGACACATGTGAAAAAAGTGTCCATGATTTTGCACTTTTAAACGACAGATTATTTCTCAAAATGGTAACAAGTTTCACTTTCAAGTTTTTAAAAGTCATATCGTCATGTGAGTGCAACAAAGTCGTATGCATATTTATCATTTTGTATAAAAAGCTATTTTTTTGTTCAACTTCTTTTCTATTGTTTTTTTAATGTATTCTTTACTCAGACAGGAAATTATGAACAAGAAAACCGGAATGCTGTTAACTGCCTGCTTTGCGGTTGGAAAGACAGACCAAATTTATTGCAGCGAAGCAAATATGCATACAAATTTTGTTAGGCGCCAATGTTATGAATAATCACAATTTTTAGCTTTACCAACGCACTAGAAATTGGATGGAACGAGCTCTCCACCTAGTGAGCTACTTCAGTGTGGACAACTTTGGTTCTGTACACTTAACCTTAAGGTGCCGCTACCTATTATACCCCAATGGTGACGCTACCTCAGTTAGGGCCCTACGCAAGTTTATTCTATATCCAACTACATGTACAACTATAAAATGTTGATCAAAGTTATGGACAACTTAAAAATTGGCCTTCAAATTACCTGGATGTCTTTATCTTCATATCAATGTCCCTATCTGTTTATGTGTAAAATATATCTCTGTTCTTCCAATGGCCTAGACTATCATTTGAGAGCAAATTAAAGAAATTTCATATCGTCGCTGGGCGGGAAAAACCTCATATGTAACTCCAGAGGTCAAATGCAAAACCTCATATGTAAAAAGTGGGCCCCAGTGCTAAAACCTCATATGTGCATTTTGGTCACATCGGGTTCTAGCTTGAATTTCATGCCAAATATGATATTGAATCATATGGCACTTTATTTCAGAATCTGGAGTAAATAATTACCTAAATATATTTAGAAAGGAAAACCTTTCTAGTGCATGGCATTACAGCAAATTATTCAGTTTTTGGTGTCTCTCGAAAATGTTACATATGAGGTTTTGTCATGTAACCGTTTTTTCTACATGTGAGGTTTTGCTTTTAAAGGTCAAATGCACATATGAGGTTTTTCCTGCCCAACGACGATATTTTGTGAAAATGTGCCAGTGCCGCTTTAACAATAGCACAGGGGAGGGCGGCCAAGAAATCCCAATTTCAGACGTCGCCATTGGTTTAACACGTAAAAGCGAAATCTTGACGAAAAATTCGGAATTATTTATATGTTGTCAAGGAATATTTTTCTTATTGCAAAACCGTTGGAGCTGAAGAATCAACTCCACTGGAAGGGTTATTCTGATTTTTTTTTTGTATTAATAACGAACAAGGACGATGTCGTATGTGGGTCATGGGAACACCCATGACCTACCCACATCAAAGCACCCAAATTGGTTTGTGGTTTGCACTCCGTATTGCTGTAATTTCTTTTGCCATTTTTGGTGACTTGCTATAATAAATGAGGCTTGGCCGCCACCGCCTGCAATAGCAAATGATTACATATACCGACTATGGAGATGATGATTTTCATCTTGCATATTCCGGGTGATTTGAATGTAACTGTGACATCTAATAAGAGTAATTTATTAAATTAATACTTGTTTAGCATAAATCTTTACTTCTGGAAACATTTAATAAACAAAATGATGATATTGCAAGCATGAATAAAATGTAAGATTTCTAAAGAGTAAAACACATGCCCTGTATTGAAGACTAAGCACACCACTAAATTGATAATAAAATTTGGGAGTGGTGGCTGGGTCAAAATTGTTGATGTCTTTCCACAAAGCAAACAAGCAGCTAAGTGACAGGAAAACCGCCCGAATCTTGAAACAATAATTGACAGGCCAAATGCTGAAAATTGATTGGTCGAACGGGAAGACCGGCTATGGAAATACAAATGCAGCAATGCGGTTGGATCAAATCGTACACATGATTGACCCATATTTGACCCGAATTTGGAAGATAACATTAACCAAGATAGGGCCAAAGGGAATTTCCCGTCGAATTGAATTCGTTTTCTTTCACAAGTTGCAGAAAACGTTATTCTTTCATAAAAATTGTTCTACTTCGATTTAAGGCTTAGACTATTGCTTAAATTGTTTTTCTTTTTACTTGTATTTACAAAATCAATGAAAACTAAATTTGCTCAAAATTGTACTCACATGACGATATAATTTACGAAAAAAAAGCTTGATGAAAAATATACTTTTATCTGTACTACTTGGCTACTTAAATCAGGATTTCCGATTTTAATTACAAATTTGTTATTTCTAGACGTGTGAATCATGTGAGTAAATTTTACTGCTATTAAGTAAAATTTTGCATAATTATGATTTAATTATATTTGTACATAGTTATGTATTTTTTCTCGTTACCACAATCGTAACAAAAAAGATGGAAATACGAGGGCATGTTCTATACGAAAAATGTTATTATTTTTTTAAAGGCGTGTTGCCGATGTCTTTAGCACCCCGTGATTTATCCGGAGTAGAATTGATTTTGTTACAGATGAAAGGCTGTATTTCTCACATTGTAATCTTTAAATCTTAGCCTTCAATTCCATTCATTCCCAAAATAGAGACAAAAAAGTCGATTTTATGGTTAATCATCAATATTAGCCACAGGTAATTGTGGTGTTTTAAAGAAGTCACCGTAAGAACGTCGATACGCCCATCCTAGATTTCAGTAGTAGTATGTGTATGTCCCGGCACCGAATGTTTTGTTCGCTAAAAATGTCCATGATAAGATCACTGTAAATACATCCCCGATTTAAGATTACTATAAATTATAACAGTTAGTAGCGCCTTGCAACTATATAATTCTTTATCGCTTCTACCATCAAAACCGCAAGATTGTTTATATTAGGCTCCATATTCAAATTTTTGTGGCCGCGGCTGAACACTTCAAAACGACTCCTCTCAGAGGCAGATCTGACCCTAAGAAAGCATTAGAGTTAGCTTTGGCTATGGAAATGGCAAGAAAGATTGCCACTGAGTTAAAACACAAATGAAAGTTGAAATGGGAATTCACAAATTTGGAAAACCCCTCCGTTGAGTCTTAAGGAAAATGTTACCGCTGTGGTGTAGCTGGACATTCCAAAGACAAATGCATATTTAAGGATGCAGTCTGTCACCAATGCGCAAGAAGGAGACACATCAAGAAAGTCTGCCGAGAGCTGAAAAGTAGTCAGACAAGCTTCACAACCACCACCAAACCCCAACAATAAACCAGTGAAAACCATGGAGATAAAGAGTGTACCGAAGACAGTGAATTTTTTGGAGGGAAAATTAGGCCTTGCCGTCTATGTCAGATGATGTCATCTGGGTTAAAATCCACAAATAGAGGGTCAACATTTGAAGATGGAGTTGAAACACGGGTGCAGCTGTGTCAGGGAGATCGCACACCGATTATTATCAGAAATTCAAGCACATCCATCTCAAGGAAACTGATGTCCGTTGAAAACATACACCGAGGAGCGGAGGAAGGTAGCACCATGGAAAGATCAAAGTGATTCAGTCACAATGAGCAAACCTTCATGGGAAATCTGTATGGTTGTGTTAATATGGGGGGAATGCAATGGTGGGATTGTTTGGCCAATGCGGAGGTCAGATACGTCTAGATTGACAGACTATCAAGTTTGTGAACACACAACACACCCCATGCGCCAACACAGATTTGAATGCGGTGTTACAAAATCATCAAAGGAAGCCTTCATAAAAAAAAGAGGGGATAGGAAAAACTAAGGGTATTCACGCGAAGGTTGAACCTTAAAAAGAACAACGCACAACCAAGTTCCAGGGGAAAGCCAGGCAAGGAGAAAGCAGACAAGTTGCCATACGCTATGCGCCAAAGGGGAGCAAGAGTTAGCAAGGCTACAGGAGGCTGGTATTCTTTCACATGTGGAGACAAGCGATTGGGCGACGGCCATTGTACCAATCCTCAAAAGTAATGGAACTGTGAGAATTTGTGGAGACTTTAAGTCAACCGTCAACCCAATGCTGAATGTTGAACAATACCTCTTCCTAGAATTGGAAGCGTATTCTTCTCCAACCTGGCAGGTGGAGAACACTTTCACAAAGTTAGACTGAACAAGCTTATTTACGATGGAGGTAGATTAGAACAAGAGAAAACTCCTCACAATCAACACACAACCATCGCGGTTTATTCCAGATATAAAACGTCTGTGTTATTGGAATTGCGTCGGCGCCAGCAATTTGGCAGATGGCATTGGGCAGGTTTTCCAAGGCATTCCAGGAATACAAGTGGTCCTAGGACGATAGTGATAATTATGGGAAGGACTAAAGAAGAAGACAACATGTGCCAATTTGAACCAAAGGGCATCCACATGACAGAATGCAAGGTAGATGCGATAAACAGTGCACCGCGCCAACAAACACGTAAGCGAGCTTCGGGCCTTCTAGGCTTAGTGAACTATTATCATAGATTTCTTCCAAATATGTCAACAATGTGCATCCACTCCCCAATTAATGGCAACGAGGAGAAGTGGGAATGGAATGAAGAAACGAACAGGGGAGGCGTTCAACTGTGCCAAGAAACTGAAACCTCCAAGGTGGTCCTCACTCATTATAATCCGGAATTTCCTGTCCCTTTGGATGCTGCTTGCATCACCCTACGGCATTGGGCTGTACCTATCTCATACGATTGCCAGGCGGTGAAAAGAGCGACCTATTGCTTATGCCTCGAGCATCGCTATCTAAGACAGAAAAGAAGGTATGGCCCAGATCGACAAGGAGGCTCTCGCAATCGTAGGAGTGTTAAAGAAAATTCCCAACATGATCTGTCAGGAAGAAAGAAAATTCAAGCTAGTTACGGACTACAAGCCGTTGTTGACGTATATATTCACCCGCAGAAAAATTTTCTGCTACAGCTGCAGCGAGGCTACAGAGATACGCGGTATTCGGGCAGCGACATGGGACTATACATAGAATATCGTTCTACACTGAGCATACAACGGCAGAATGGGCTTTTCCCGAATACCTTACCCAGAGAGCCACGAAGAAAGAACCAGAAATGTTGGACATGTTATACACTTGTATGGAAAATGTCCCAGTTCCTTTCCATGCCTGTGTCCTCCCGCAGGTGAGTGACGCTGCAAAACTCAGAGAGATTTACCTCTGCAAAGCTATGAAGTACAAGGTTATTAGGTTGGAAAGGCATCTCTGATACAGACTTAGAGTTGAAACCCTTCCACGACAGGAAGGATGAGCTAACTTTGACAGATGGATGTCTTATGTGGGGGCTCAGGGTCATCATACCGCAAGCTACGTCCACAGGTTTTTTAGATGTGAAATACATGATGGTCAGGGGGAGTGTAAAATGAAAGCGGTAGCCAGAATTTTGTTCTGGTGGCATAGACCAAGACATCGAGAAGATGGTAAAAAGTTGTAGCGGCTGTCAACAAGTACAGAATATGCACTCTCCAGCTCCATGCATGTATGGGAATGGCCGACGGGGTCCACGTGGGGACAGGAATCCATGTCGACTATGCAGGGCCTTTTCAGGTCAAATGTTCCTTGTAATTGTAGACGCCCATTCTAAATGGCCGTTTGTGATTAGACCCACATTACCCCACGTCAACACGGGACTATCCAAATTTGCAGTAATTTTGCAAGTGAGGGTGCTCAAAGCAACTGTAAGTGATAAAAGGGGACTCATTCAAATCAGAAGAATTTGAGACATTCTTGAAAAGAAACGGGGGCGAAAACACATCTGTTCAGCCTCCGTACCAACCCGCCACAAATGTCCTTTAAGCAAGCACATAAAGTCTGCAAAAGAAAGGAGAGGGAAGTGTACAGACAAAGTTAACTAAACTTCCTCTTAGCCTACAGAAATGCCCCACATAGCACTACGGGCATAGCAGGAGCTGTGATGTTCCGAGCACAGTCTGAGATCCAGACTAGATCTTCTTAAGCCAAACATAAAGGATCTGATGAATAATAAGCAAGCAGCGCATTGGAAGAAAGGGACGACAGAAACACGACACGCTCAGAGTTGGACAAGTTGTGTCTGTCCGTGACTACCGTGGCACAGACAAGTGGATCCCAGGTGTGGTATATGGCCAAACCGGACCTGGTCATATAGTGAAAGTGTGGGACCAGAATGAGTATGGAGGTGACATGTTGACAAATCCGTGATGCTGACATTGGTCAACCAGTGCAGTTCCAGAAACCACCGGAACCGCATTTGTTGGGAAGTATCAGGCACAGTGTAACCAGTCCAAAGCATCGGACAAGGGGCCAGATGATCAAGTCAAAAACACTAAGACTCCAGTTGCAAGCACGAGTAATCAGCGTCTCAAGATCAAGGTTGCAAGTACCAAGAGGTCCAGTCAAAGGCGCTAACCCAAAGAGGAACGGCCATGCTCGGATAAGCTGAATCTGTAATGGTCTCACATGTCCTAGGTGATTAGACTCTCAAGGGACAGAATAATGCCCTAGCCATCACCTGTCTATCAAGCCAGGGTAGTCTACCCCTGAGCTTATCAGATTGCTTTCAAGCAATTTATAAACAATGTAGAATTATATGGTTCTGTTGTTTAGAGCCACGTGTACATATGTTACCAGCTTAACTTGTTTTCAAGTGTTACAGTTAAGATAAGTGTGTGAAGTCAACAGTTAGTTGATTTTGTTAGACAAGGACTGTGAGACCCGGGGCGAAATGAAAAATAAATGGATCTGTTCATCTAGTATTTCACCTTTGCATTTTGATAATGATATGATCGAAAATCAGCTGAGTTGAACAGTCTTTAGGGAGCTGGAAACCTATTGGCCAGCATAATGCTAGGGTTTTACAGCGCAAGGCAGGATAGTCTACTCCTAGCCTTGCATGATTATCATAATTGAACAATAATTAGTTGATAATGTTACTAGAATGACTGTGAAACAGACTCAAAATTTATATAAATGTTTGTTTGTTAATTGATCAGGTTGATCGGACACTGGACAGTGGAAGTAGAGTGGTGTGCACTTAAAAGTTCTTGGACTTTTAATTGTATGTTATGATAGGTATTTCTGAAATAGGGTGGAGGAAATGTGGTGTATTTAACCAGTACCGTAAGCACGTCGATACGCCCATCCCTAGATTTCAGTAGTATGTGTATGTCCCGGCCCTAATGTTTTTGTTCCGCTAAAAATGCATATATACATTATCGCTTCTACCATCAAAACCGCAAGATTGTTCTTATATATGGCTCTCATATCAAGTAGAGGATATGTAGGCATAAATCAGAACAAGCGCCATTAAATGAACACAAATAAATGTTTGCTTTCAGAATATGATTTTATGAATTCTGGTAACAAACTATGCTTATTTTGTGTATTTCTTTAGATTGTCGTCTCATTTTACAGTAGTTTCGTGCCATGTATCAATGTAGTTGAAAAGTAATCTCTGTAATCATCTGTAATTTATAACTAGTCAAATGATCAAATGGTGAGTATAGTTTAGTGGGTAGAAGGGGGTCTCGTGCACCCCCCTGAAATCAATTTCTAATCAATGTCTCTATATCAGAAAAAATGCGTAGAAAACGATTAGCTATGTTAAAAAAATCAAAAATTGTCCCACGTACCATTTTTAGGTAAATTTATGCAAATTAGGTTCGCCATTACAGAAAAATATAGTTTTCACCGTATCTCAACAACAAGAAACAAAAATTGTTCTTCTAGAGCCATTAAGACCGCTTGCCATGCATATTTGTATTGTTGTTTTGCTTCGGTTACAATATGGTAGCCAACATGGCCGCCTCAAAGATCTACAAAGTATAACAGTTCTAAATGCCTGTTTTATTTAGTCGTATAGTCATAAAATGAGAAAATAAATTAAGGAATATATGTCTTCGAACATTAGAAACTCATATCTGCCTGTTTTGCTTAGTGAGTATATTTATCATTCAATATGGCGGCCAATTTGTCCGCCTTCAAAATACCTAAAGTATGAGAAATGTGCGTTTGACCAACTAAAACCCAACGCTGGTATATTTGTTTGGTTAACTTATTTGAAAATGAAGATGGCGGCTAATATCACCGAGTTCAAAAATATTGAAAGCGGCTTTATTAGCCGACATCTTGAATTTAAGAAATACTACTGGAACAAAAATAGCAGTTATGAGTCACTAATGATATTAGACATATTTTAATTTGCACTTTATTATTCTTTCTGGGTGCTATGTCTAGATATATGACAAAAATAGGGTAATTTTTAAGGTTTAAATTCTTTGAATGTGGTCATATTGACCGCCATCTTAAATTTTAACAAACATAATTGCCAGCTGTGTGTTTATACTGGTCAAACGCATATATCTCATACTTTAATTCACATTTTCATCCTAATTTGGGGACAATATAAGTAATTTCTAACACATTCTAACACGTTTTAACACATTTTTAAGGCGGATAAATTGGCCGCCATATTGAATATTAAATGTACTCACTAAGCAAAACAGGCAGATATGAGTTTCTAATGGTCAAAGACATATATTCCTTAATTTATTTTC